>JXSR01S075106.1:54049-66130 GCA_000969725.1 Ophiothrix spiculata | reverse complement strand
GAGGGCCCTCAGATGAGAAATTTTTTGAAAATGACCCTCAATTGACAATATTTTGTGCATTACAGCACTTCATTCACAATACTTACCGCAATGGTACTGTGATGAGACGGCCGGCCGCCATTACTATCTACTGTGTTTAAAAACACACATTTTACTGAGAATAAAAATCGCTGTAGGGCTGCAATCACATAGAAGAATACAGTATTACGGTATTCACTATACGCTATTTGATGGCCATATCATATATAGGAATGGCGAGCTAAACATTTTTTTCTAATCGCGCCCTCTTATGTGACCCGGTAGCATCAAATTAACGTGTTCGATTGAATCAATATGCGTGCCCAAGTTCTATGTGATCGCAGCCTAAGAAATAAATATCTTAAAAAGTCCTCTTCATCAATGTCAAAATTAGCATTCAAAATCATCACTAATCCTAGCCATTCCTTCATTTATTTTTCAATTTTCATGTGCTTTGGAGAAATATATTCTGCTCGTTTATAAAAAGAAATACAAAATGTGATGTCCTATATACCCACAATGCATAAGGCATGCAGTGCAATGGCATTGGGAATTTCCATCCGATACGTCATTGTGTATTTACGACAATTTACAACAATTTGATTTGGTAAAAGAATTATCAAAGCAGAGAATCTTGCTAAGTAGTTTAGGCTCATAAAATAGGGGGTTTTGAATGCCTAATCACATTTTTTGTTTGTATTCTGTACACCATTCACTGGTATAAATATGACATGTCAAACTGTCGAAAGTATTTTTCACTGACAGATGATATCTGCTTCAAAGAGTGAGCAACCTGATTCCAAGACACAAAATCATATTGCAGCTCTTTCTATGGCCAACTATCCTCCAACCACGAGTGATAAATTTTCTTTCCTTATATACTGTGCATTGTCAGGTTCATTCTCTTTCCTTATATACTGTGCATTGTCAGGTTCATTCTCTTTCCTTATATACTGTGCATTGTCAGGTTCATTCTCTTTCCTTATATACTGTGTATTGTCAGGTTCATTTGTTGCCTTTTACCAACGAGGCAAACTCACTGTCTTCTTTGGCGAGAAGATTTTGAGGTGAATCACACTCGATGACTTTCCCTTCTGCTAACACAATGATGGTATCAGAATCTATGATAGTGGCAACACGATGCTGTGAAAGATAGAATCAAAAGTATATCAGTAAGTATCACTTTTTTATGTATTTTCATTTCTTATAGACCTTTTCAAACAGCGATCAGAAAACTTCGGAAAACATGGTCACGTCCCACTGCAGTGCAGTCGACAGACGACAGTGAAAACAAAAAAGAGATAGTACCGCAAAAGTGCATGATAAAAACGGCAACGTTCTTCGTTGTTGGAAACATACTGTAGAAGTGTCGAACTTGGTCAAAAGATGAGGCACTGAGGTACTGTTTATTTCCCGGAAACGATCGGAATTTGTTCAAGCTTTCGGATATCTTCGGAAAAGATCGATTTGAAAAGGTCTATACTGAAAAGTAATATACCAGATTTGTACATCATGCACAGACCAAATGGCAATACAAAATACATACTTAGAAGAGTCTTTCAAAAGATCAGTCTGTAACTCAAACTATGGAAAAATAAGTCATATTTTAATGGTTTGTAATGGATTTCATATGCATTCCCTATTTATGGAAAAACTGGGCTTGCTCAAATGTGACACCAAATTGACAACATTGTGTGTGCTCAACAAATGTTATACCCTAAAGTCTAAGGTCTAAAGTGAAAATACGAGTGGGTATCAAAAAGTTTTAAACTTTACCCAGAAGGGATTGAGCTATATCAATGAAAGTTTGTCAGAATGGTCAGTCGTCTTTATGTACATTATGGTGCAGTAATTGTCTCATATCTAGTTTTACTTTCTTTAAAAGTGGCGATTGATGTCATCTACCTACCCGCTTTAAACTTAAGCTGCATGGAGGAAATTGAGACATGCGGCGTAATTAAGTCCCTGCATTTGATGGGTTACAGGGCCCAGTAAATCCTATTGAATCAATCAATCAATGAAACAAGTACTTGCATAACATGCATACCCCATGAAGGAGTCTATAGGCACCATCAAAGTTTAGTTGCTTGATACCAAGGGTAAAGATTTCTCTATCAATTAATGCCAAATTTATGGAAATCGGTCCATGAATGACGTCACAATGGCGTAATAAAACATGACTGACCCGAAAATATTGATTTTCATTGAAATATAAAATATTCAGTTAGACAGTCAGTTAAAAGTGGAAGAAATGTTTTACTTTGCACATTGACTATTGCAAAGATGCCTAAAGTATCTCATAATAAAATTTTGTTCCTGGCACCATTTCTTCTGGGTAAAGTTTAAAACTTTTTAATACCCCCCTTGTATAACTTTGTACTTACAGCGATTGTGAGAACAGTCCTGTCACGGAATGCTGTAGCCACAACCTTCTGTAGAATTTTATCCTAGAAATTATAATAAAACATAAAAAGGCAATAATAATTAATATTAAAGGTGTAGGTTCCGATCCCATATTTTTCTGATTAAAAATCCAAAATTTCATCTCAAAATTCTTTTTAGTTTTAGAGATATAGCACAAAATGTAAAATTAATTGGTATAACTATTTTCCATTTCTTTTGTATTTACATAACAGCCTCATCCCAGGGTTGCATGCTTTCTTTTGCCTCTCATGAGAAAACAAGACACAAGTTAAAGTTGTAACCTTGCACAATGCATTCCAGAGGTTAAGGTCAATCAGTTAAAAGTAAATTTTACACATACTGAAATAGGAACCTACACCTTTAACAAACCCAATGAGATAAATCATTGGTTCAGATATACATTGTAAATTTCTTAAATTTCAAAAGCAATCTTAAAAAGACTGTAAAAGAACACTCTTGCCGATTGTTTCCTTGTAACTGTGCAATATTGGAAAGCTGATTCACTATGGCCCCCATGATGCTTTGCTTGGGTCAGAGTCTTATATTAAATTTTAAATTTAATGCTTTTCTTGGTGTAATTTTTCTAAGTTGCTTTTATATTTTTCATGTTTAATAATGTGCAATGTGATAATAAAGGATCTCTTCCAAAATAAGCCTTTTTTCTGTTTCAATCCTATTAAAGTTCTAATTAATCTTACAAATCAAATCTATTGTAATTCAAATGGTTTAAAATAGCAATGAAATCATTTGACGAAACATCAAGACATCTTTAAAATTCTGATATAGTGTACATTATGTTTTGCTCCTAAATATGTTCTTTACCACAACATAAATAGATCTTCTGCACTGAGCAGATGATAAAATGAAAGTTGCATTCATCATAAATCAGAGGCGACAATATTTTGTCACACCTTATAACCTTTATAAAAGGATGACACTGAGAAAATGCACACTATATTGACATTATAGAGTAGGTAGCGTAGGTTAGCCATAATAAAATATTACACCCCCTTCTTTTTTTCACTTACTGATTTAATTTTAATAGATACAGATACTCACGCATCATAATGATAAGACATTTCCTCAAAAATACTCTTGCCAGACAGAAGTTGCCTCTGCACCACACTGTAATTTTCACCACCCTCGGTTACTAAACTCACTTAATAATAATAATAATAATACACGGCATTTAAATACGCTATTCACCGTAGTACCATAGCGCTAGTCATTATTATTACCGCCGTACAAGGGAATCGTCAGAACCATTTCGCCTTAAACTAGGCCATTTGCAGCCTTGGCCATTGGCGCAGACCTATATCAGCACTTAGGTTATAATATTCCCCCCTTAACGGCTCCCCATTACGCTTTGGGTCACTTACCGTTTCCATGTCAATAGATGCAGTAGCTTCATCCATCACCAAGATACGAGATTTCCTAAGGAATGCTCTGGCTAAACAGAAAAGTTGCCTCTGTCCCACACTGTAATTCTCACCACCCTCGGTTACTTGTGAATCTACACAGGAAAGTAAGAAATTGGCTGTCAGCATTGAAGTTACAAAAAGAGTTAATTGCGGTGTGGCAATCCCCTCACCTCGCCACAAAGAAAAAAAAAAGTGGTGTCTGTCCCAATCGCTTTGAAAGAGATGGGCACTACAACCAGTGCTGATACAGGGCGTCCCCTTGCATCTTTTTTTAATTTATAAAAACACTTGAATTGATTTTTTTCAGCCCATTTTAGGGAATCGATTCTTTCCACTGATGACTGGAATAATCTGCAAATGTATAATTATTAGTCAAGATTTTGAAGGCTTTTCATAGAATTAAACATTAAAATGTAATATTGTTAACTTATTAAGTTTGATTATTTGGCACCCTATTTGAAAATGAAGGAGGCAATAAAATATTCCATTATGGCATTCAAGCAACTATTAATTCACTTAGAGGATGAAATATGTTTTGACATGAATGAATTTATGTGAAAATGTAACAATAAGGGAGGACTTACCTAACCCATCTTGCAGATCTGATACGGTATTTCTGAGTTGTGCAATATCTAATGCATCCCATAACTCTTGGTCTGTACGATTTCCTTGGGGGTCTAGATTGTACCTAGAAAGTGAGATATGTGATGAAAAAGTGGAATTTTCAGTAACTTTTATGGGTTATTTATGTTTTTAACTAGCAATCCATATCAAGCAACATCATGGCAGTTTAATAAAGTATGTCATTGAGAACAACACAAAAGATGTTTATTTAATACATCAATTAACTAAAAAGGTGGATTTTGAGCAAAAACGTGTTATTATTTTTGTTTTTTAATTAAAAATACACCTGACTAACACTTTTTAATCACCAGAAAAGAATTACTTCAAGAATGATAAAATAATCAATTAAAAAAGGTAAATTTTCTTACTGATAATCAAATTATGAAACAATGTTGTAATAAAATAAGGAATTACAAAACCATTACATTTCTTTACCCAATATTGACTATATTTTCAATTTTGCTGAAACTGGAAATAACAGCCTATGTTTTGATTAAAACACATTCATCTTTAATATCACTATTTAGTTATTGAGAGAATCTTTGTAGTTAGCTATATGTTAAATCAGTATACATCTACAAGCATTTAAAAAAAAATGGGTTTAGGTCAACACACCAATTGAAATTAAATTACCCCACAACATACACAGGCTGAAATATGAGGCCAACTTGGTTTGGGTCACATGCTCGTTCCAAACTTTTATGATAATCAATACCCAGAAATTACTTCTGTTTAATCCCAACAGTGATCACAATAACAAAATACAGACCTGAAACTGAATCTTCAAAAAAGTGCTGAAAACAATCAAATTCTACATCAAAGAGCTTAAATTTGGCTGATTTCTCAAGAGAAAGAGCTGAAGAGTATGATAAAAAGAGCTGAAATCTGCTGAAACATGAAATAAAAAAGAGCTGAAATCTGCTGAAACATGAAATAAAAAAGAGCTGAAATCTGCTGAAACATGAAATAAAAAAGAGCTGAAATCAGCAGAAAAGCTGAAAAGTTTCAGATCTGTAAATAGAGTTCATATGTATTATAGTAAGAAGCCCAAGTACTGCCTACAAATGCTCATTGATATACTGTAAAACAAGAAATATTTGCTAGCAATGTAATTTCGCTAATTTCACTAATACCCCAAAATCGCAAAATTAATTTGCGGCTAATATTAATAATGTACAGTGATTTCAATGGCATGCTGATGCAATTAGTGAAATTAAAATGCCGCCAAAAACCCCAGATTCTGAAATTCACAAAATTTTCTTTCCGCAAATATTTCTTGTTTTACAGTAGTAAATCAAATCAAAATTCTCAGAATTTATTAATCCTCTGTACCTTATTGATCCTGTAAACAATACTGGGTCCTGCGGTATAATAGATAACTTTTGTCTGAGTGATGTCAGTGGCACTGTAGCTATGTCAATATCATCTATTGTAATACGTCCTGTAACAAGAACAAATATGAAAAGGCATAACTGAAAAAGCTAGAATGATTTATGGCTTTTATTAGTGTCTGACCAATCTGGTCAAATGGTTTGTAATCGCACCGATTTTAAGCTTATTGTATCTGAATTGGAATTACGAACAAATCTACATTTTGCTGATCTCACAAACCAATTCAACAAACCCTAGAAAAGTGTAAAAACCCAGTTTATTGCATCCTTTGGTATTATCAAGACCTACCAGAGCCAACAGGCGACAACAAAATACAATAAACATAACATATTTTGTCTAAAATTAGCTATATGACAACCTCATGATACATAAGTGATCGATGGATTCACCAATTTGCGTTGATGTCGGCAATTTAGTAGAGAATCGTAATCTGAATTGGAATTAACCAATTTGAAACTAACTAAGATCACAATCGTCCGATTCCTATCTGGGGTAGACACTAGTTTTTAAATAGCCCTACATCATCATAATAATTAATTGATTTGATGCTTCTCTAATTCAATAGGGTGTGATTGATCTAATCTTGACCCAATCCAAATATCGCATATCCCACCTCAACCTATTCAACTTCTTCTTTTCACCCTGTACCTGACTGACCTAATAGAAAATAACCACTGTCTTATTCTTAAATAAGCTGGTAAGATCAATACAAGATGTAGGATGAACCATTGTCATAGTTTGTGAAAAACCTTCTATCACAAACCATTGTCATAGTTTGTGATATAAGGTTTTTGATATGACGGATGTACTCACCTTCAAAAGTATCAATAATTCTAAACAACGCCAGGGTTAGAGATGATTTACCACTGCCTGTGCGACCACAAATACCAATCTGGAATCAGGGAAATAAATTCAAAATGTTATGCAAGCTTACAACATGAAACTGCTAATAGGCCAAACAAAAAGGAATTGAACAGTGTAAACAAAAATCCAGAGTACCGGGTTGCATTGCTTGTAAAGGCAACTAGCACACTGTATTTTTGTTAACATTATCCAATAAATTTCCATTAAGAGTATTTTACATATCTGAAACTGAAAGGGTCTCTATATAGTCATGTTAAGAATCATCCTAAAATTGGTCTCCATAAATATTGATATGTTAGATCCCACATAGAAAATCAAAAAGAGGCCTTTCCTTTGATTTCAAAAACACTTTGTTGACTAGACTATATCGTTGATTTATTTCCAAACTAAAGACTATATCGTTGATTTATTTCCAAACTAAATCAAAAAAATTTGAGGTGCAGTAAAACAATTATAAGATGGTTTATTTTGGACAAGCAATGCAAAATACTGTCCCTCTGTGTTGGATATCGAGACTACCTCCCTCGGCTGCGCATCAGGATGCAGTCTTGATCATCCAATACTCAAAGGGCAAAATTTTGCAATACTCGTCCTCACACCATTTTGCAATTGTATATTCATCAAACCAAGATCGCTCCTTATTCAGCTCACCATGACATCAGAAACACAATAGTCAGCTATTTTGACAGCTGATTCGCAAATATTGGACCATGAATCTTGAATTACATGTACATTTCACCTGTGCTTCAAACAATACTCTGTGCTCTGTCACTGTGTACATTCTGCTGTTTGGATTAACAAGCTATAATTACAGAATACAGAAGTGAACACAGTTAGCAATACGCATGGCTCACCTTATGTCCAGCTTCAAAGTTGACATGAACTCCTTTGAGTACAGGATCCAAGTCTTGTGCATAGCGGACACTGATGCTTTCAATGCTAATCTGACCTTTACTTGGCCAGTCTAGAGGAGGCTCAAGACCTGTAATGAGGAAAAAAATATGTAGTTTCAGAATGGAGAAAGAAATACAAACCACATAATAAACATAGAGAACAATAAACAGACAATCCATTCCA
The DNA here is from genome assembly GCA_000969725.1 of Ophiothrix spiculata. Taxonomy (NCBI): domain Eukaryota; kingdom Metazoa; phylum Echinodermata; class Ophiuroidea; order Amphilepidida; family Ophiotrichidae; genus Ophiothrix; species Ophiothrix spiculata. The sequence continues at coordinate 58,310 of JXSR01S075106.1, read as the reverse complement.
GCCTAGATTTCATTTTTGAAATAAATTCTGAAACTGTTCAACAAAGACTTTTCGCTTGCTCAGGAAGTGCACTACCACTGAGCTGCTCAGTCTCCCAGATAACCAAGACATCACATACACATTAAAAACACCTACATTACATGAACTTGATGAGGGAATCTATAATAATAATAAATCGGGGTTCTGTATGGTGATTATCCATCAAAATCAAACTGCTCATGTTTCGCTGCATGTAGATCACCATATTCATTTCACTTCATTTAGGCCTTTGATTTCCGTATCAATAGCACATGATCCTATCATAAGGTACTTGATTGTAATATTTACCATTTTTGCAGCTTTCCATAACCTTGGTAGGACGTCTGATATGATGGACAAATCAAGTGTCAGTTTTAAGGCTGGGGTAGACCTTCAAATGGCATAAATGGTTTTTGTACTCTAACTCTAAAACTAATTGTATAAACTATATAAAAGTATACATTTTTAGAAGCGGATTTTTACACTGAACATGATGATGATATCAGTTTGTGACCAAAAATTCTAATTTTGGCAAAAAATGCCAAAAACCATATTTTTTGCCCCAAAATTTCTGGAAAGCCAAACTAAAATTTGCATTTGTGAAATGTTGAACTTTTTTGCTTTTTGGAATCTAGAAACAAATGTCTAGGAACGGTTTTCTCAAATTTTTGATTTTCATCTTTTTTTTTGAAAAAATGCCAAAATAGGTCAAAAAATATAAATAAATCCCACCGCTGCCACCAAAATAGCAATTTTTGGCCTATTTTTGGCAATTTTTCAAAAAATAAGATGAAAATCAAAAATTTGAGCAAACTGTTCCTAGACATTTGTTCTAAATTCCAAAAAGCGACAAAGTTCAAAATTTCACGAATGCAAATTTTAGTTAGGCTTTCTAGAAATTTTTGGGACAAAAATGACAATTTTTGGCATTTTTTTGCCAAAATCGACATTTTTGGTCAAAACCGATGTCACCATTATGTTCAGGGTATAAATCCACTTCTTAAAATGTGTACTTTTATATATTCTATGCAATTAGTTTGAGAGTTAGAGTACAAAAACCATTTATGCCATTTGAAGGTCTACCCCAGCCTTAAAGGGGCAATTCATGATCCACTTTTCACCCTCAAGGTCACCTCTATCAAAATTGAGTTTTTTATCTTATAAGAGTCATCAACTGGTATATGTTACATTCCCCAAACCATTCTTTCATGTGTGCTTGCATTTTTGAGGAAAGTGAGAAAATGTGTTATTTTCTAATTATTGTCGGGGCCCCGACAGTAATTACAACACAGTAGCCTAATGCTGAAAAGCTTGTAACTTGGAAACGAATGATTGGAATCAAGTGAAATTTTCAGTATATATTTATAATGTACTTGTCTTCTTATTTAGCTAGAAAACAGGCAAGGGTTTTGTCACATCAAAATCATGAATTGCACCTTTAAGTGCAGGAGGAAGACTGGCATATTGACTGAAACACAATTGCATATACATTGCATATAATCAAAGGCAGGACTCATTGGTGTTAAGCAGGAAAGTACCGCTGCACTAAGCCCCTTCCGCAAACCCACAATACAAAGCACAAGACCATTCCTGTGAGCCAAAATCTCCTATTTTTGATAAAGCTAATATCTGACCTCTAGCTATAGTCCATTGCCCATAGTGATTTAATTCCCCAAACTGTTTTATTTCTTCAGTTATTCACTTCTATGATTGCTTCTTATAGAGTATAAATCATTCTCATAATTGAAACTGGCAAGTGTACTGATAGCTAATATGAAAGTATTTAAGGCCTGGCAAAATCTCCCATTAACCAATGTGTACATATTAATTCTGAAACTTCCTATTGATAATAAAACTATGCAGTATTAAGTTGGTGCAATAGAAAAAATGATTTGAGTTTGAAAAAAGTATTAAGATATCACCAAATAGCAAATAAAAGATTTAATTCTTGCAATGATGAAACAGGAGATTTCATGAAATTTAAAATCCCTTGTTCTCACAACAATGTGTATTTTATCTCACGTTTGGGTGTGGCAAAAAGTGCTTGTGCCACAACTGGATGTCAATAAATCAACCCTCCAGCTAAAACACTCTTACAGTCTATTTTTCACAATTATCAAGTAAAACAGAAAATTTATATTTATTGAAAAATGTAGAATAACAATTAATTTGAGCTTCCTACCTTCATATGGTTCATTGGGAATATTGGAATAGTATTTGACACGTTCTACAGCATTCATCTGCATCTCAATATCAGCAGCATTCCTGACAAGCCAATTCAGATATCCTGCAACCTACAAAAAAGGACAAAAGTAGACATAATTATTTCAAGAAAAAAAGACCAATATCCCAACAATCATCAAAGAAAAGAGAAAAATTATACCCCGGCCACATTTTGTATTTCGGACACACGCATATTACTACAACTGTCCAGTGATTCATATAAGTCATTAGCCAGCTCTTGAACCTTGTGCACTTTGGGTTGATCAAGATTCAAAACACACATCTATTAAGACAACTTTGTGTTAGACTTGCCTCAAGTCCTTAGGTAGTAAAATCTCTGGGATATATGTCTTATTACACTCTTTATTCTGTAAACAGGCATACATCTTAAATTGCAAATAAAATTTTGCCCAAACAAAACAAAAATAAATAGTCATGGTTCTGCACCGTAAAAGCTAATATTCACTTTATAATTATGAATTTCCCAAGCAAAGTATGTATGGAACCTAAGCTTTATATGATAAATGTCACTGGTAATATCCCTTAGAGAATATAGGCCTATGCCACAGTAAACCTACCACAATTTTTCATCTTTACAATTGCCCTTAAATGCATGGTGCTTGACACTTCAAAACCCACCAGAAAATAGCTCATTATCACTTCCAATGGAAAAATCTAAAAATATCACAGTTTTGAACATGTGCAAGGATATAGTTACCATCCACCCTAAGGATTTGTAAGGTAGCTAACGATATTACATAATAGCATGTGGCAATTGAGAGTGTATCAAGTTCACTGTTTATCAAGAAATATCCACTGCCTGTTCCACTTTTAAGACAAAGGTTTTAAAAACTTGGAGCATTATTTTAAACTTTATTTACTCAATAAGGAGGGGAAGCAGAAAGTTAGGAAAGTTTTCATTGCTACAGAACAAATATTTAAATCAATACAAATTTCACCTCAGCATAATTAGATTGAAGTTTGCTTATTATTTCTGTGTATCCAAAAAGCTTCATACCCAAAGCACAATGGAACAGGCCTGTTTCTTCTAGTCAGTGTACACTTGGCCACGTGCATGTGTGTTGCAGTGACCCAAGGCATCTGACCAATACTGTGCTGTGATTGGCTACCACCACTGCTGGTGGTAGATCAATTTGCTACTTTACAAGGCTGGATGGAAACACAGATTTTGTGTAATTATGAACATATGGCCCTAGGAAGCAAAATATCTCAGTGTGGGTCTCTGTGGCTAGCCAAGTAGTATTAGAATCTGATATTTTAAGGACACATACACCCTTGATTATCAGCAGTAATAGTGGAAAATCCATTAGTATGGGCAGTTTCATATACATATATTTATAGGCCTATTATATTGTTCACACTTGAACTTAATCATGAAAGGGGGAGGGGCTGCCCAATCCAGCCTTGGACAAGGCTACTTTGTGTGTGCTTGTTACTTTTTGTCAAATTGGGCATTAAAAATACATTAAAGGACCTCACTTTACAATTAAGAGCAAGAACATATGCTACTGTTGCAGTGTTTAAAATTTTATGGATCAATTTCAGTTGCTATATTGAAATGGCAGTAATCATGGGTATGGATGGAAAGCGATTGAGCAAAATGGCTAACATGTTACAAGGGGGATCAAGGAGATACTAGCCTATACTATGTATCAAACATCTTAACTTTGGGCACGTTGTCAGATAATTACAGGGCTATAACCCTTCAAATGAAGGATTCTAATTATAATCGCGCCACATATCTTTGATTTCTCCATGCAGTTAATCTGGTTAGTGGGTAAAATACCACGTTTGCAACATAAGGCCTAAAAAAAACAATTGTTTGATTGGCATAACATAGAAAAAAAAATAGGGTAGGTAGGTCGGATTTTTTTATAAATTTTTTATAAATTTTTAAGTCTATGTTTTCACATACAAGAATACAAAATATACGACACATATACAAAAACATCTTCACTTTTTCTGTAACACATCTTTTATTTGTCATTTTGAATGTCCT
>JXSR01S075103.1:12320-29761 GCA_000969725.1 Ophiothrix spiculata | reverse complement strand
GATCAAAATAAAATGATCCTAAAACAGGATCAAAAATGATCCACGTTGGATCAAAAGTGACCCTTAAAGGATCAAAATAAAATGATCCGGAAAACTACTCGTATATTTGATCCCGGCCTTCTAATGGTTTATTCAGAGTCTTGTCGATGGGCATCGATCGATGCATATCGACAGACTCTGAATCCACCATATGAGTGTACGGTATTAAGGGGGTAGCACGTTACTCAATTTTACGTTTTTGTAAGTTTATTTTGTACCATAACCTTTTAACAAAGTGCTTAATGTTAATAAAAGTATACATTTCCAGAAAGGAAATTTCTCAAGGAACATGATGATGATGATGATGATGATGATTTTTGACCAAAAATCACATCTGTTGAGAAAATCACAAAAAAAACCCACACATTTTTGGCCATTTGGGCTTCCAGACAAGCTTTGCAATTTTGACTGAAGGTAACATTTTTAGCTTAAAAGAGGATAAAATAAGATGAAACAAATAACTTCTGACGTTTGGAGTCTAAATCCTGTCCATTTTCCTTGTAATTACAGTTTAAGTGTTGAATAAACTTTGGATATTTGACCATTATCTGCCATGTTTTAATCACACTTCATTTACAAGGCTATTTCACTGTCCACACATTAAAGAAAACAACGTTCCTAGATACTTAAATTCACCACTGTTTTGGCATCAGTAATGGCTTTCCAATGTCTTGGTTAGATGTCCTAAGGTCTCTTCCATAAGGGCTAGTTTAAGCCAAAGATATTAACGAATTGATCGACATGTTTGGATCAATGTTTAAAGCGAATTGCCAAAAAGTGTCGCACTTTGTTAACAGAGTCCTAATCTGACATGCAGGTAATGTTAAAAGGATGTGTCTTTGTAAAAGGGGGAAACATTTTGTTTGTTTGTTTGTTTATTTATTTCTTCTTTATACTGGGTCCATGTTCAGGGGGAAATTTAAGTATCCCCCTGTTCTTCCACATGGCTCAGTTACATAAAAAACATCAAAAATACTTAATATATTAAAAATACAATCTCCTTAAATTTATATTTACATAAAAATATATATAATTAATTACACAATAGAATACCATAATTTAAAAAAGGTTGACCTATAAAATACCATACATTTACACACATTTTTAAATTCCACAAAATAAATCGGGGCACATGCAAGCTGTAAGTTGGGCCTATAGAGCACATATATTCAAAATATTAACATAAGGTTCCGTTATTATTTTTATTGACTTTGCGCAACCAGTTTTATTTTTCGTTTCGGTTGTCGCACATCTGTAATTTTTTCTGCTATGGAAAGGCAATGGTCTGTTTTACTTACAATTAATTTTTTTTTACAGAATGTATCATACTTTTTGAAATTGACGCATGCATTTTAATCACTGTAAACTTCTTTTTGATACACTCTGTATAACCAATAAGCACCATAAACAATGGATGTTACGCCATATACCATTATTATTCCTAACAGCAGTGATTCTTGCTATGTTAATACAAGAAATGAAACTAAACTAAAAAACTAAACTAAAACAAAACAACAACAACAGCAAAGTCTAGAACAAAACGAACAAACCACATAATTTGAAGTAAGCAAACAGTTCTCTGCTCCTGGACTGCGCATGTTTCTTACTCAAAGTAATTTCTCAAATTTGTAAAAGCTTTCCTTATTGATGATTATTAAAAGTTATTAAAAATCAACTCTATAAGCAGATACACAAAAATGGGTTATTATACGGTCATCTTCGTTATCTTTATATATATATTTGTAACTAATTAAACTTTTAGCCCAATCACCAAATACCAAATACCAAATTGAAGTAGGTAATAAGCTATATTCCCTTATCTTATCTGTATAACTCCTGAACATCAATAAGGGAATATTTAGGGAGATTGTGCGTAAAGAGATAAATGATTATGACAATATCAAACATAAGTCACCCTTGGCAATTTCTAAGTAATAGCTCAATGTCACCTGAATCACGGCCTTTGCATTGCAGTATTATCATAAGAATAAAGGAACATTTCTAATATGACTTGTAAAAGTAGACAAACTTAATAATTTCTTCCATATACTAAAGAATATAGATTGTTGAAGTGAAAAAAAAACCACAGCAAAAATCCACACACAAAATGAACCAACCAGTAAAACTTGCAGCAATATATGCGCATTAAGAGTTTTGGTAGCATGCAGGATTTCATACGAACTGTTTTTGATACGTCTTTTTGAAAAACATGTACAGAGGAACACGTGATAAAAGCATCTTTATTATGCTCATCCTTCATCGTGCTCATCTATCAGACCGTGTGACAGGATTGAAACTTAAATTCTGGAAAGTAGAAAAATGGACTTGCACTATATGGAAATTTGCATTTAAAATCGTCTAATGTTCACCTCACTTGGTTGATGATATGATAACCCCACTCTAGACACAAACCTTTTTCAAGCTTATTTGTCAACAATCACAGAAGTATTGTATTCTGGAAATAGCCCATCACAAAAAATAAAATCAATCAGTAATAATAGCAGTAAATGAAAAGCAAGTTAGCAACTGAGTTTGTAACATGTCCAAAAAACACAAACACACCATGAAAAACAAAAAACAATAGTTTACAAATGGCGTTCCATACAATTCATTGCAGGTGCATTTTTGATTCCTTACTTCACATGTCTTATCATCGCTGGTATTGCCATCCTTATTCTTGAGTTGGCTGTTGGGCAGTACATGCAAAGTGGCGGAATAACAGCATGGAATCTGGTTCCATTGTTTCGAGGTAAGTTCAAACCATGTTTTAAAACATTTGATTTAATCATCCTCTAGTTCGAATCCTGATTTTGCCCATCTTTAAAACTTATATAAAAAAATATAGGCCTACGAGATGTGTTGTTTTTAAAACTATTTTTCGGAGTAAAATTAATGTCTCTGTTACTAGAATGCGGAATCATGCTATTTTAGTTGCTGATGTTTATAAAACTATTTAGCCCATTGTTTCTCCTCTGATACATAAAATTGTGGAAATTTACAGGACAGTGTGCTATCTGCATACATGTTTACATTATTATACACTTAATTTGGACATGATGATAACACTCGTGTGATTAATCACGATAACGTTATATCAAAACACTATACTTAGAAAAGTAAACAGATATCACGCTCTAAATTTAAAAAGATTGAAAAAAGAGTGAATCCCAGAAAAAGAGTGACTACTCAAAAACAGTTGCATCATCATAGTCAATCCACTCGAAAAAGAGAGAAATGACTTAACTTTCACTCCAAAAAGAGTGAAAAAAAGAGTGAGAGTGAACACCAGTCGAAAATGTATTGTCCTCTATTAAACTCTTTAAAGAGTGGATATTCACACGCTGAGTGTGAACGTCACTCCTGTTTAAGTGAATATTTAGTAGGACGAGTACAATTGTGAAAGGTACCGCCGACCTTAAAATCAAAATTGATTTTTTGGTCTCATCTGAAAGCTGAGATTTTAAGCTTTAAAATGACACCTTGATTTTGGTTATTGGGTGTTCGGTTGCGAAGTAACACTCAAATTGGTAAAAGGCATCGGGCTGATTCCGAAAACTATAGTTCTGAGAAAATCGAGTTTAAAGTTTTTGTACTTACTAAATCTTGAATGGAGAGAGGATATTTAGCTTGGTTTTTTATACATTTTTCTTATGTTTTGGATGTTGGAACCTGATTAATATAATAGAATACACTTCAATGATAACCTTTCTGATGAAATTAGAAATTCGACCTTGGACGTGATTTTTGACTATGCTCAGCTTCAATGGCTATATCTCGTAATTTACTATGCCGGTATTAAGATACCTTTCGATATGACGGGACACATATTCACTCGCTGAGTGTGAACGTCACCCCTTTTTAAGTGAATATTTAGTAGGACGAGTAAAATGGTGAAAAGTGAACAGATATTAGCACTGTCATGTTTTATTTGAACTTGAACATTGGACAATTAGACCCTACAAACAATTGGCATGGTTAAACACCCTTAGATTTGGTAATTAGACTTTGATACGCAGGTGTCAGGAATCACAGTATACCCTAAAATTAATACGGCCCAACTTTTTATATCTGCGTAAAAATAGCACATACATTTTAGGGGATACGTTAGGGGATTTTTTTTGGATTTAAAAAAATGTGGGTGATTTTGTACATGGAAATGTTTTGGTTGCCATGGCCACTGACCATAGAAATAGGTCTTGCGTTCAATCCTTGTGGAACATCTTGCGTCATAATTACTGTCTATTTTTATCAACAAGTGTATGGAATATTATTTTCTAGTGCTATATCCAATTTGTGCATGTCTATATTTTCAGGTAATTTATGAGGGTTAAGAAAAATTCCTGTGGGCTCATGGCAGAGTAAACTGTTGGACCACACGTACAACACTAAATAATGCCTTCAAGCATGCTTCAAGTAATACTAAAGAGAAACCATTATTGTGAACTGTATACACTTACCATGATTACCATGATACACTGATCGATACATACAGAGTACACATGAAGTATTGGCCTTTGTAGTGACCCATCATTCGGACACATTTCGTATACATTTCGTTTTTATATTTAGCGTTTTTATATTTAGTAGATGAAGAGAAAGCAGCAGATATTTACTTTTCAATTTAGCTCACCAGTTGGGAGGCGGTGCTTTTCATGCACTGCTGGCCCACCACCTCGAGGGAATATTGATTGTAAGAGGGCCGAAATTCCTGTTGACGGGTGGCACATCAACTGATGATCCCCACTGGTGATAGCACAAGACTATTACATTCTTGTCTTTTGTGTATATAGAACTAACGTTATACTGATCATTAGTACCGACAAGATTAATAACGTTTATAGTTGCACAATTCCTTGAGTAAAGTCCTGTAGTATGCTTCAGAGTGATAACCCTGGAGAAAATCGAGTATAAGATTGGAATGTGCACATTTGGAACATCATTCGAGTACACTTAACGTGCAATTCTATATAGTACAAAAATGTGTACTAGAATTGTACTTAAAGTGTACTTGAATGATGTTCCAAATGTGCACATTCCAATCTTGTACTAGAATTGTACTCGATTTGTACTATACTAGAATTGTACTCGATTTCTACCAGGGAAAATCCTGTCATGGAGAATTTAATCAGTTATAGCTGGGTGTGTATATGTGAGGATGTGGATGTGTTTTGGTGACGTTTTGGTTCAGTGTTCTTTTGATATCCATAAAAATAATAATGCTATATGTATTTTCTTATACTTCATTTAAAACTTTTAGACACTTTTCAGAAAATCAACATCTGTTGTATGCTTTCGTTTCAGGAGTTGGACATTCCAGCATAGTGATTCTAGTTTTACTCAGCACGTACTACAATATAATTCTTGCTTGGTCAATTTATTATCTAATTATGTCTTTCACCACTAAACTACCGTGGTCTCATTGTGACAATGACTGGAATACGGACAGTTGTCTGGATCCTGAAATACAATATAACAATAATAAATCTGCATGTGCAGATACGTTACCACCAGGAGTTACGAATTCTCCTGAGACAACGTCAATCTCTGCAATGACTACAGAAGTGACACTTTGTATCAATGGGACATTAAGGAATGCAAGTTCATATACACCAGCCGTTGTAGAATTCTGGGAGTAAGTATTAAGGAAATATTATACTGTGCAATGCGTGCATGTCCCTTTAAATTACGTGCCAAAGAATTTCCAATACATGACAAGCTAAACAATAATTCCAATTTTAAATCCTGACTCCTGAGACATTGTCTTTTTAAAGAAATTTCTTGTTAAATATAAGTCAACTACCTCAGTCATGATGACGGACTGTGGAGATTTGAAGCCAAGCATCAAAACTCTCAGGTTCTCAGGGGAAATTGAGCTTACTAAAAAGAAGGGACAGCGATGAACAATGTGAATCGCTTGTGCAAGTATTACTACAACTTGCTACAATCATAACGCCGTTTCTCCATCGAATTTTAACTATATTCTACTTTTCGTTCCAGACGAAAAATTCTTCAGATACATTTGTCTGAAGGCATCGATGATCTAGGGGGTATAAATTGGCAGATGGTTCTATGTTTAGGATTTGCATGGGTTCTAGTTTATCTTTGTATCTTCAAAGGAGTCAAAAGCTCTGGAAAGGTAAAACTTATAGATACATTTCATAAATAAATTCACTCATGGAAATAATAGAATAAGAAACCTGAAATCCCTTACCTCACATTCACAATGTAACAACTAGAACTAGCGCCAATGCCGAACGTGTTGATGCGATAGCAAGGCCATTACAGTGACGTCACCACGGTGCATGTTTTATATGACTGTGACGTCAATATACAGGGTTGCTCATATAGTTGGAATAAAAATATTTTTACCATTTTTTTTATGTAAAGGTCAATTTATGATGAACATATCTGGCAACTTACGTTGTTTTTGGTCAGATTTGATAGGCAATCTTTGTGGGTGTGAAATGGAACTCCGAATTTGATCAATTTCTTCATGTACTGGTAAGGGGGCAACAACAAAAATGGGTCAAAACAGTGATTTTTAGGTCAAATTTGATTTGACCCCATCACTTCTTTACTTAAGGTGAAAGGTCATATTGAATGTTTATCTGTTGTAGAGTGAGAATCATGTGATTGAATGTCTTGGTCACGCTTGATTGCGCCAAGAGAATGCTTGGAAGCAAAGTACGAAATGATCCTCCATCGCCCCTTAATTTACAAAAATAGGATTGTGTGAACGTCGAATGGTCCCTAGCGGTAAATGACATCTTCAAAACCTTTCAAGATGTCATATACCGCTGGGAACCATTCCAGGCTAACCACAACTGTATTTTTGTAAAGTGAGGGCCGTTGGAGGATCATTTTGTACTTTGCTTCCAAGCATTCTCTTGGCGTAATCAAGCGTGACCAAGACATTCAATCACCTGATTCTCATTCTACTACAGATAAACATTCAATATGACCACTCAACGAGTTCCTTTTCATACCATACCTAATACGATTACCTATCAAATCTGACCAAAAGCAACATAAGTTTCAAAATATGTTCATCAAAAATTGACGTTTACATTAAAAAGTCCTAAAAACATTTTTATTCTAACTATATGAGCAACCGTGTATAAAGTTTGCTATATTATGGTGATTACCGTCGCACTAGCAGTGTTAACAGTACACCCGCAGGGATGCCAACAACATAATGTGACAATCTTGGTCACAAGCAAAAATATATTCAAACTAGTTCCAGAATACAAACTAGTCCAAGAGTACTGGATTCCTAATTCAGGCTTCTCACACCCCTTCCCATATGCAATCAAGATGTAGAACATTCTTCCTCCTTCACTCCTTCACTCATTGTAGCTTCAAATGTTGAAGCTTTTCGGCCCCAGCATTCAACTTCCGTATGATGATGCGGCACTGGACACTTGCACTTATGTTTGTCATTGTTGACATACAAAGTGGGCTAAAATCAAAAATGGTCAAAGGAAGGCTTATGATTATAGTTTTGTTTCAATTCAAACTAAATAACATACTAGCATGTTGATAAATGTGTTCATAACTATGATGGTTAATTTTCATGAATAATCACCGGAGATTTCCATTAACAGTTTTACTTCTTTTCCCCTTCAGGTAGTGTACTTCACGGCACCTTTTCCTTATTTTTTATTAACAATTTTGTTAATATTTTCTGTAACACTGGATAATGCTGTTGATGGGATTATTTATTATCTAAATCCGGATTGGGAAAGATTAGCCGATTCACAGGTAGGTCGACCCAAACATTTGCACATAATTCAAACTATTGTCATATGTAACAATCATTATTCATTGGGTCATATCAGATTTGTTTTCCTAAAATATCTCAAAGATGTATCTTGAAGACAACTTCAGAGAAAACATAAATTTTACCTTCTAAAGGCCGAACCCATAGTCGGCCTCCAAACAAAATTTTCCCTACCAAACATTTGGTCGTGACGTCACCAAATATTTGCAATCGAATTTAAAGTATGAACGGGTAACAAACATTTGGTCCAATGTAGCCTATATGGCATTTCAATAACATGTGCAATCTAGCGCGAAATTTTACCTTTGGTCTCAACTCAGTGTTGTAGTTATTTTGTTTGGAGTCACTCGTCATTTTGACGTCACGACCAAATGTTTGGTAGGGAAAATTTTGTTTGGAGGCCGACTATGGTTTCGCCCTATATCTGTTGATGTATTATAGTTGTCAAATTAGCTCAAATTATCGGCGACGTCTTCCTGTATCCTTATCATGCTTATGAAGTATTCTTTGTCATTGTCAGAATACGCATTCTTAGTACCTGTTTCTATGTCATCGTCATCCGTGTCTAAAAAGTTCATTTTAGACCAAATCGGAAGCAAACGTTGCATCTTGTTTATCCTAGTTAACACTCTAAATTCACTTTTCAGGTATGGTTAGATGCTACGACTCAGATATTCTTTTCTTATTCGCTTGGGTTGGGAACAATGATGGCATTAGGAAGCTATAACAAACCAGAGAGGAATTTCTTTAGGTAAAAGAAACCAACTATGTGCACAAGAAAAAAAAGATGTCAGTTTACCAAGGAGGATGAGCTAGGGAACTTCTTACATATACGCTCAAAATCTACTACAAAACATGAATCTACTAATACCCAGTGCTTGACTGTTAGATTTGTCATTTAAACTATACCTGACTCCTACCGAAAATGCATACTGTCACCTTTAGGTAGCGAACAAAAATACCATTCAAAGAAAACTTAAGTAACTTTACATCATCATGCAATTGTTTTAATAATGTAACAGGTTTGATGATTGAATTATATGATCATTCAAGACTTTCATTTAGAGAAGTATCCGAATGTTTATGATTGTTGAAGGAAAATACTAGTAATAATTTGGATTGCATTCAGGTATATTAGGGCCCTATAGACCTATTAGGTAACTCATTTGTTGTTTTACAGAAAAGCTTTTTCTTCTTTATCTTCAGGGATGGTATAATGTTTGCAGTTGTCAATAGTGGCACAAGTATCTATGCAGGTATCACTGTGTTTTCTGTGCTGGGATTCATGGCAGCAAAACAAGGCATAGATATTGACCAAGTAGCTGCATCAGGTAAGGAGAAAATACGGTAATACTGGTAACAAATGTCTCTAGAGTCAAATGAGGATACTACTACTAATGAAAATGGCTTCAGAAGGAGCAGTCCATGACCATGATGGCGATGAATTCCATGATTTATCCTATCTACAATTGAATTATTGGTAAATATACTTAGAATATCGACTCCAATGCTTTGAATATTAACTCTAATGAGATACTGAGGCAATCCAGTCAATTGAATGCTGCTTTTGATGCCGACTTCCAACAGTATAGATCACAGAGGACACGTTTAAGTCATTTGCATTGACGAAGGCGGAGGTACTCCTGATGAAAGCTTGATAGTTCCAAAGCTACATGTCCATCGAGAAACCCAATTTAACTTTGATATTTCGTTAGGATATGAAATGCCCGCCAGGCAGGCTCTATACCTTTGTGTCTCTAAATCAGGTATTTTCAATTATCCTTCTTATGATCAGGTCCAGGCTTGGTATTTATCGTTTATCCAGAAGGTATAACACAGATGCCAATTCCTCCACTCTGGGCAGCTTTATTTTTCTTTATGCTGCTTCTTCTTGGTATAGATAGTCAGGTATGTTGTATATATTTTGATTATTTAGAGTCTATTTGTACCATTGCTGCATCCAAACCTCTCCTTTTGGTATTCTTACAAGTCTCAGCAATTCATCGTATACCAGGCTTGGATGTTTTAAGGATAAGATAGTCAACCATGTAACCTCTGATATATCAGGCACATAATCATCATTAAAAGAACTTTGCTTTCCATACGAACTATGGTAAAGTCATTATAGAAGGGTTGCACGAATTGCGTTAAATAAACGTAAAAGTACATTCTATTGTTGTTCAAGAGGTTGCACGAATTGAGTTAAAATAAACGTGAACGTAAATTCTATTCTATTGTTATTCGTGATATCATAAATAAAAACTTACGATTTACGTTCACGTAAACCTTCACGTAACGCAATCACGTTGTCTACTCCATAGGTTAATTTCGCAACATCATGGCCCGGCATCATGGTAACATGTTCAAAAATACTAAACTTCAATTTGTTCTCTTATAAGTTTTTGGGCATATTCTTCTTTATTTTTTATCATATTACGTATACTTTTAAAAAGAATTATTTATTTCAATTGTCGAGGAGACACGCGTGGCCGAGCGGTTTAAGTCTCAGACTGTTTATCATTGGGCATTGACAGTGTGGGTTCGACAGTGTGGGTTCGAATCCGCTCGGCGGCGAGTGTAATTTCCTTGAGCAAGAAACTCACTCCTATGTGCTCCTCTCCACCCAGGTGTCAAATGGGTATCGGCATTCTTCAATACTGGGAAGGTAACAGGCTCGCGGTGCAGGAGGTGTGGCGATCCCCTCTCCGCAAAATTTGAGTCTGGCCAAATCGCTAGAGAAAGAGAGATGGGCACTCCGACCAAGTTCGTCCCCTTTACCTTTACCTTATTTCAATTATTCTTGCAGTTCGTTGGTGTTGAGGGCATAATCACCGCCTTTGTGGATCTGTTTCCTCGCACCTTTAGGAAAGGTCACAGGCGGGAATATTTTGCAGCGGCAGTTTGTGTATTATGTTATGGATTGGGTCTCACAATGTGCACACATGTAAGTGTCAATTTGTAAAATTCAAACACTTGTAATCCATTTGACATAGCGTCATTTTTTTATTTTCTGTATACGTAATGCATGATCATGTTGCAGGTCTACATCAACGCAGATTAATGACGATGACATCCATCTGCACCAGCTGTAGACTCAGTCCATCAGTCTTACAAAAACTGCACACGCGCTTCACTGTGTTGGTTGTTGATAGCCCGAACAACAGGAAGTGAGGGAGACCTCATTTGGCGACTGGTGGATCCAGTCTACACCAGCTGTGCAGTTGCATACTTTTTAATATACCATTTTTGAGCATATGGTAGCGCAGCGCATGTGTGCACTCAGAGTCATTAAACCGCGCTTGGTTCCGTGCATGTACGTTAATAATTTCACCATACAGGGAACAACGATAAATAATTTCAAAACAATGTCATCTAAGTAATAGAGTCCTTATTAGATGACGTCAAGCAGTCCGATCATCTCTATGAACTTTATCGTCCATTATCTATTTTTTCGGCATCTGAAACGAAATCGAAGGTATGAGTTTAAATGAGAATGTATCAAGCTTTAATAGGTTTGTATACACCTCAATTTATGAAAACTGACGCACATGGGGTTATGCAGAAGAATTCAGCCAATAAGCACCAAGTAGGTGACCGTATTTCACATTAATACTTCAATATCAACGCTTGATCAGTATTTAATAATTAAATAAGTATAGGTTTCAATTAAGCGCAGGGTACCAACGCTAACCACTCCTTTGAGTAGCACCAGTTTACAAAATTGCAAAACTTTTCCCAGCACCGGAATTGCTATTGAAGGATTGAGAGATAATATTGGCTTTTTTTTTAATGAATACAACAGGATTCTAAGCTTGTATTGATGTTTTCCCATGATGATGTTTCGCAAATATCCCTACACTTTTTAATATGCACCTTTGTTTCCTTGTCATTTCAGGGCGGAATGTATTTATTTCAAATTTTTGATTACTACGCTGCAAGTGGTACCTGTTTGTTATGGGTAGCATTCTTTGAGTGTGTAATCATTGGCTGGGTCTATGGTAAGTCGAAAGAATGACGCCCCTTTCTTGTTTCAGCCATATAGGATACGTAATCATCTGTGTTCCTGGGGCTTTGCGTCCCAAGACTTACCACTTACCTGAAAGACATTCGTTTGAGACATTCGCACAGATTTACCACCTTATGGAGAGCGAATGTCTCATAATATCTGCAAATCTTGTATAATCGATTGAAACCGAATGTGTTTCTCGACAAAAGCTTTAGAGTACTTATCTCAGTGCGAAGTGCTTTTGGGAGTTTGTAGGGTTTTTAAGTTTAAGCGAATGTCTCTCGGATGAGCGAATGTTTTCGGAAGTAACGCCTTGCAATGATGAGAAAAACAGGATGCTACATGGTCCACATTGTTTTAATAGGGTTTCGAATATCGGCAAATTTGCTTTGTGGGATTGTTGGTGATGTTATGAAAAATGTCTTGAATGTCACTGTTTCCATGATACAAAATATTATTTAATTGCTTTATAATACTTAATTATTTTTTGTTTTCCCTCCTTAATCAGGGGCCGATAGATTTGCAGAAAACATTAAAACAATGAATGGTAACAAATTAGGTCCATGGCTGCGGATATGCTGGATGGCTCTAGGCCCTGCATTTACTGCGGTAAGTTTATCTGGATTATCCAGAGTTAACACTGAAAACGATAATTAGTCCAAAAACATGTCTTATTTGACTAATTAAAATTAGTCAAGCAGAGTGATTTTTTCATAATTCTTCAAAAAATGCTGTAAATGTCTTTGAAATGATGAAAAACAATTTTTGATGTTTAAAAAATAGTTTCCGTCTCTAATTATTCAATTTGTAATCAGTTAAATTTTAGTTAATTGATAAACGATAAATTACATGACTAATTAGGGAATATCAAATGCGTCTTTAATTCGTCAATTGACGAATTAAATGACGCAGGACTAACTGTATATTAGTCAAGTGACTAATATAAATTAGTAATGTAATTCGTCATTCAGTTACATTACTAATTCATATTAGTCACTTGACTAATATACAGTTAGTCCTGCGTCACTTAATTCATCAATTGACGAATTAAAGACGCATTTGAGATTCCCTAATTAGTCCTGTAATTTATCATTTATCAATTAACTAAAATTTAACTGATTACAAATTGAATAATTAGAGACGGAAACTATTTTGTAAACATCAAAAAATGTTTTTCATCATTTCAAAGACATTTACAGCATTTTTTCATGAATTATGAAAAAATCACTCTGCTTGACTAATTTTAATTAGTCAAATAAGACATGTTTTTTGACTAATTATCGTTTTCAGTGAAGAGGGCTGATAATTGATCCGATAAGTTCATTTTTTGATAGACTATCTTTCTCAAAAGTACAACTAATGAACAGATTGAAGGTTTCTTATTCTCAAAAGTATAGCCTCTAACAATTTCATCATCATTTTAACAATATGTTCCGAAGTATGCGTCAAGGTCTACGACAGATTATTGTTTCAAAAGGTCGTTTCTGATAAAATTCGCAATATAGACTTTCCTGAACTCATTCAAAAATATCATCTTTTTGAACAACAATCATACATATAACCAGATCAGTGCAGACTAAGAGTTCTCACTGGAACTGTTTTGCTATACTGTGCTCAACATTGTTAATAAATTGTTTTTGAAGATTAATATTTTGAAAATTAGATATTTTAATTTAAGGAGAATATGGGTTGGAAGGGCTAAAAATAAAAATTGCAAATTGAAATTAAAGGTGTAAATTCCGATCACATTCTCACCCCCCTGGGCCCAAACGAAAGCTAGGATAGGAACCTACATCTTTAAGGGGGGTCAGTAGTAAAAAAAAATATTATTTGCTTTTCTTGAATACTGATCCCCTTAGGGGCGCACCATTTGATTCTCAGGGGAGGGGGGGGGCATGGAAGTTGGGGTCGAGTCAAGGTGTGTTTTTTTAGCCGCCAAAGGCGGCAAGATTTTTTTTTTCGCCGCCTTTGGCGGCAAAGTTTTTTTTAATTCCATTTTTTATGTTTCTCTTTACTTTGGAAGTAGTTGGGTAAAGTTTTTTTTTTTCTCATCTTGGGGTCAAGATTTTTTTTTTCACCGCCTTCGGCGGCGATTTTTTTTTTTCAAAAAAACTTCCATGCCCCCCCCCCCCTGAGAATCAAATGGTGCGCCCCTTAAATCAAGTTTCCACGGTGCTATTGGTAACATGGAGGTTCATTCTGTAGCCCAATTAGTATACTTTATTTGGCTTTTATCCCATCTCTTTAGGGTAAATCGTTATCGAGAAACCTTGCCCACAGCGATGACATGTCGTCAAAATTCACTGTTGAGATATCGGCAATTTAGTCTAGAAACGCTGTTTTTTTAGGTTTTTGCATATTGTAGAAACACTGTTTTGCTCTTATTATATACTAAACAATTAGAGTTTGAATTTTCACTAATAAGTTTGAGACTTATAGAGATCAACAAAATTAGTTTTCGAGATATAGAATTTTAAAACCGAAAAAGTTAAATATCGCAGCTTGAAAAAAAAAACCACAATAAAATACATAAGAAATAAAACAATAAATTTCCCTCTGGAAGTTACATTTTCGACCATAACTTTTGAACGAAAGCTCCGATTGTTGTCAAACAAAAAGTAATTTTGTCCTGAATTTAAATTTGAATTTTTTATTTTTAGTCCTTCCAAACCCATATCCCCTCTTAATATAATTATTAGTCCAAAGTGGATTTTAATGCAATTATTTTACAGTACCATCATTAATAATAATTTAATATCTCCACTTTTCTTTTTCCAGGCTATTTTCTTCTACACGTTAATCGAGTATGAACCACTCACCTATAATGAGACCTACGTCTACCCAACATGGGGTTACGTGTTAGGCTGGGGCATGGCTGTTGCGTCCATGGTTCAAATTCCATTATATGTTGTTATTGCTATGCTTACGACAAAAGGAACTTTCAAAGAGGTACAGCAGAATTACACATTATTGTATCATATCATTCCTATAACAAAAAGCCGTTGCCATCGCAAATAAGAGAGATATTCGATTTAACGACGGATCAAGATTCTCAAAACTCCATATTAATTTTTGCAGATACGATATACCGTAGTATGCAAAATCAACGACGTTTTTATTGTGAATATTTTTACATATACCTCAGTCTCAGCTTTTAATGACACAAAAACATGACAATTAGTCCAATTAGATGGGCAAACACCAGGATCAAAGTAAATGGTATTCTATTTATGTAGAAATTATCTGGAAAAACTACAAAATTCTCCAGCCTATTAATATTGTTGAACTCACAAACATATACCGACAACAACAACAACATCAAAACATGGCTGACCGTATTTTTCATAACGCACGGACGAATCTTACTGAAATATCTCTCATTTAAGACGCAACACATCAAAATACTATTTATGAATATTATTTAAAGTTTGAAGATCATTTACGTCATTATGGCCACTCTCTGATCGATCAGTTGCGCGCTTATTCCGGCCTCCGACGTCTTTTTCGTCTTAACTCCTTATCCAGTGGATAGTGGGCAGTCTGAGCCGTATAATGAAGCGCCGGCATCGAGGGTACCGGGCCTGGCTCGCCATGCTGTGTCTGCTTGATCCGGCCGGTTGATCGGCCATTTCAGTTCGGGAAAGGTCGTAATTCATTTACGTTAATGAATTCACCACTATACTCAAATCTTTATAATAATTTATCTCATTTATTTTCAGCGATTGAAGATCTTGACAACACCCAGATGCGTACCACCCTATGGAAAAGAATTCAAACTTCATGATACCAGTTTCTATGAAAATGTTACCATTGACAAAAACAATCCAGATGGTGAAGAACTTTATGTAGGAACAACTGAAAATATGACTCAAACTTAAAAATCTTGCTTGAGATAAAATGCATTCGTGCTAATTTCCACTGGAATCGTAGTGAAATTGTTTTGTATTCAAAATGCGGTTTCAACCGACAGCGAAGGAAATTATGAACTACCGTATGAACAAGTAAACCGCGCACCTTTTTAAAAATCGTCGATCCATATCGGGGCATTAGCAATAGGTAGAGTAGTGCTTACTTGTCGCCAAGATCGCAGCTCACCTGTATAAGCAGTAGGTCCGTTTCAAGAAGGCCAAGAAGCACCCTATGGGGAATCTGAGTAACCATGATAATGACTGCACAAGAAGAATGGGATTACCTCGCTGCATGAGAAATACTTGGCAAAGGTTCCTTACAAGAATAAATTCCCATAAACATTCTGGTTAAACGTTTTATGATCTAGAGATGATTATTTGTACTTAAAACTTCGCCGACGAAGTAATAATTCAATAGCAGTGGGTTTTTTTAGAAATAAATCACTAGATACTCAATATGAAGGCTACTTTCCCTCGAGAATATCGTAGAGAAAAGAAGACATCAGGATCTTCCCATCATGCCTTGCTTCAAATGGGATTTTTTGTACAGATTTTGATGAGAGGGTTTAGGGATGAAACATGGTAAAATTAGTACACCTCATCCAAAAATTGCATTCCAGATATATTTTATCCTTAAACCCTCTCATTAAAACCTGTACAAAAAGTCCCATTGGAAGCAAGGCATGATGGGAAGGTCCTGATATCTTCTTTTATCGTAGAGGGGTATTCCACATTCACTGTGTTATGCGTAACAACTGCAAGGTTTTACCTACATACACAGTACACTATATTACAATTCCCGACATGCCTGAGGCATAGAATATGTAAATTATACAATAGCCTTAGCTATTTATTTCATTTACAGAAACATCTTTAATGGCCATAGCAATAGGGACCATGTTAAAAATGATTAACATGGAAACAACTTTAGATCAACTAGCCCAAAGTTGTAGTACAATTTTGAATTTTCTAATCTTATTCAAATCTCACCAGCATATGATTAAAATGCGTTTTATAGAATTACAAATGAAGAAATGACAGACTTTCAATGTTAACAACAACAATTTATCGCTAAAAGAGTTTGACTAAAATGCGAGGTAAAAAAGTTGTCGACCGAAATCAATCAAGTCTACAATACTATCATCCAAATTGCTTTGGTTACTTGGTGCCCCGGTACTTTATTATGTTCAAAACGGCAAACAAACAGCGAACATGTTCGCAGCGATTATGCCATTCCCCAAAAAGGACCATATTCCAAAGACTTCATAATAATCCCGCTTATGGAAGCACATACTGTTTGAGTTATGTATTCATATTATAAAAAAATAATATTTCATGTTATATCGTCGAGCTTCAAATTCGGAAACAATAAATTTAGGAAATTCGAAACTAAAATTTATGGAAAATAGAAATGCTTCCTTAAGAAAGTAATCTGATTAAAATGGTATTTTTGTGAATAATGAGATTTCTTTGTTTGTTTTGTAGCATCATGTGAGTAAAATTAAGCATTCAGTAAACGTGTTGAATCGTGACTAAATTCTTTAAATTATTACGATAAAAAGTCAATCCTGCTTTAAATTGAAAACATTTGACATTGCAATCTCTCAAGTGAAAAATGGGTAAGGTGTGAATTTCCAATCTACAATGAGTAAACTTTCAATCTTGTAGACTGAAATTTTCAATCTTTTTACCGATTGTTCTATTTAAG
>JXSR01S075102.1:3439-15992 GCA_000969725.1 Ophiothrix spiculata | reverse complement strand
TGGCAAAAATGGTCACACCGTTTGTTTGGGTCCAAAACGCACGTGTTGGGTGATTAACATAAATTATGACGTCACTACTTTCCCGGCGTATATTATACGGTTTATTGTAAAGTTTTCATTATTCTTAATGTTGTATCCTTCTATCGTAAAATCAATATTTTTCCAAAACTCATTAACTCCAGGAATATAGCTGGACTTAGTGAGTTTTGTAAAATTTAGCATTTTTCAAAGTTACCATTTCTTCTTAAAAAGACATTATATTTTTATGTTTTTACCTTTAACGTAACCAATTCTGGATGTTTGAATATTTTGACTTCAGATTTAATTTGCAAAAAAATCTGAAAAAAAATTACACAAAACACATGATTTTCTCAGAATGAGTCGAAGTGGACTAAGTGAGTTTTGAAAAAACACACTTCAATTACTTAGATGCCTCAGGTCACTTTGTTTTGCGTTTGGGGGCAAACGGTGATAATTCATCATTAAGCGTTTTTGAGCTGTCCTTGTCCCGTTTCCTTGTCATTGTCCTCGTCCCTGTCCCGTCCTGTTGTTTGAACGTCTGGTGTTTTTGTTTTTAGTGGTTGACAACTTCAGGCCTTATTGGCCCTCCTGTCTTCTCCTCCATATTAACTTGTTTTTTTTTTTTTTTTTTTGGTTTTGTAATTCTTATGCATTTTTTATATGTTCAGTTTTTATGGAAATAAAGATTATGATTATGATTATGATTATGATTAAGGGGGTGCTAAACACCCCCTTAGATGAACAAGACGTATCAAATTTGTGTTAACTATAATCAAATATTACACCTCACTTACACATGCACAGGTTTAGTCATTTTCATATTTTAAGTCACATGAATCCAAAGATAAACAAATAAAACGGGTAAAATTGATCGTGATTATTATCACAGGAGTTGTTTTTACATGCCAAAAGAACTTTGAAGTATTTTTGTAAGGACTTAACGGTGATCCCGTAACTTGGCTGCAAGTGTTTCTGTAACTCGTCAACGGTACTTGGTGGTGTTTCTGTAACTGGTGACTTCATGGGGGGTAACTCACCATTTTTACTCGCCATCTCCAAACTTGCCCATTTTTAACTCACTCAAACATGACCCCCCCTATTGTAATACACCTAGGATAACAGCAGAGGTCTTAGATACGGTTGCATAGAGACAGAATGTTTGCAAACAAATCAGACTTGTCAAGTTATGCACCTATCACTTGTAATTCCGGCCCCCGGGTACCCGGGCACTAGCGGGGAACTCGTCATGCTCGTGCGGGGAACTTTGTGCATGCTGATGTCCCCGCCAGGCGGGGAACGCGTGCGGGGATGCCGCAGTGGCTCGATGGTGACCATTTAGGCGGGGAATTTGACCGGGACGTAAATCTATGAAATTTGAGCCCTTTCCCTGTGGTATGGGGCCGGGACTTCGTCGGTGACTCAGATTTGAGGATGCCCCGCCCTACGGGGAAGTCGGCGGAGTGTTAGGCGGGGACTCGTCAAATTGTGATGAACGAGCTCGGGCGCATTCCCCGCTAGCGCCCGGGTACCCGGGGGCCGGAGTTACAAGTGATAGGTGCATTATGTTTATACGATTAGTAAATGAGTTAAAACATATTTTACGTGACTTTTTCAACTTTTTCTAATAGTCATCGTATTAAAAACATAATTTTCTTGCCAAAAGCTTAAGAATTTTTTTAAACTTGTGTCAACCAATACTTCAGGGAATATATCCTTAAAAGGCTACAAAACAAATAGAATTAGTGTTTCATAATATGAACCATTTTAACATGTTTGATAATAAAAAAAATTCCCAATTTAGCCAAGTCCATTGATTTTATTGCATATTATTGTGTTTTGGCTTTCCACACTTTTATATACCATGCATTGTTAACTTGCTAACAGTAACTCTCCATTCCTTAATAACTCCCCATTCGTGTAAATTCACGAATGGAGAATTCTTGTTTAATACTCCATTCCTACAAAATAATGGAGCGAAAAAACAATAGGGTGAGGTCTCAGGTGGGTGTTTAATCATCTGTAACTTTATATACCGGGGTTTTTTATGAAGTGAATATAACGGAGGTGCTCACAAAAAGTTTAAAAAAAGGCGGTTGGAAAAGTAGAAATGCTAGAAAATTGGGTGGTTCTGACCATCATTTATTTTATTTTAAAAATATTATACAAGTATATGATAAAAGACATTTTCATACTAAGCATGCTAAGTTGCATTGCAATCGAAGGTATCCTTGAGGTGTAAATTCAAGATAAAAACTTCCCATCACTCTAGCTTTTAAATTCCTTGGCCATTTTGGAAAGCTTGGAAATACTCTTATTAACAATTTGTAAATATTGCATCTTCATCAATATCTCAAGATTGAAACGTTGCATGACTTTGTTATTTCAGGGTTAGAATTAATGCATATCTACAATAAACATATTCAAAGAGAAAGGAAACATGTTATGTATAAAGGAGAGCATTTTCACGGTAACGGAAGGACAATCACAGAAGTTTTCTGTATTTCAAACACATACATTGCCAAAATTGAATTGGATAAAATAAAACTAATTCCATATTTAGTTGAGTATACCTGAAAGCATTTATATTCAACAGGAATTTTTTCATAAAAATTCCTCTGTCGCAAAATATGCATATTAATGAGGTCGGTCACGGAAGGACAGCAAAACGGACATAGTTTTTCACCTTGAGCACATTTTTGAAAGTTTTATGAAAGTTATGAAGAAATTTTATTTCAAAGTTACTGAATGCATTGCTTGGTTTTTCTGCAATAGTTTGCCACATTCCACATCAAAATATTCCCTACGGTTATGTTTTTAACAATGCGAAATGCGAAGGGATCATGGTCACGGAAGGACGGTAACCATGGTAACGGAAGGACAATTTGTCCGCTGATTTTTGGGTGCACTGAACCGTAAAGCCTGGTCAGGATTAACAAAAAATACAACCTCATGTGTAAATTTGATCCTTATTTAAGCCATTTAGAACAATAACACCCCAGTTAACAACCAAGAATGGGTTGAAAAAATTAAATAAAAATTACTCCTTTTCATTATGAAAATCAAGAAATTTGACCAAAAATTAGGTTTTTTAAAGAAATTTCATAGACATCTTTGTTCAGTCTTTTCAAAATTAGGTTCATTTTAAAGAGCTTCAAAATAGCTTTCTTTTGATATCAAATATATGGTGGTAGCATTTTTCATTGAATAGTTACATCCTTTTTTCAATATTTTTCTCAGTCCACTTTTTCGTGAAAATGCCCAGGAAGATATCACAATTGTAAAATTTAGTTTCTTGCTGTTTTATCCAACGGTTTGTGTGTGGATATTTCGATCAAAAAAATTCGTAACGTCATTGAACCGCCTATAAACAAGATTTCCAAAATTGGACAATTTAATTGCCTTCTAAAATGGTTCATTCGTCTTCAGAGAAATTCTACAAAGAGGTGGAAGTGCTGCGGATGCTGGAATCGCTGCTATGTTATGCGTTGGTTTAGTGAACTGCCATAATGCCGGACTTGGTGGCGGCCATTTCGCTCTGTTCTATAATCGCAGCGATGGGTCTGTTCTGTCTGTAAATGCACGTGAGAAAGCACCGCTTGCTACTGATCGGGACATGCTTGTTGGCAAAGGCAAGTCATCATCTTACGGTAAGATATGGTCTATTTACATCTGGCTTTAATTTAACCACAGATTTTAGCACCGGTTGGTTCTTGCCAGTGTAACTCTAATCATCGTCGCCAGTGACATAGGTGCGCCTTATGCCTTTGACTGATAGAATAGTTAATGTTTTTGACACGATTGCACGTAACTAAAATGACGTCTTTCCCTTTTTTATTTCATCTATCCAATGTAGCTCAAAGGGACCCCCGGAAAAGAAGATATAAGTATCCGACTGTAGTTCGGAAGATCCATATACTTCACCTTGACAGTTCGGAACAAGTGTGCTGTGAATGCCAGCCAAGAAAACTTTCTCTAACCGCTGTTTTCTATTTCTTCTTTTGCAGGTCTCTCTGTCGGAGTCCCCGGAGAGTTAAAAGGTTACTTCGAGTTACATAAACGAGCAGGTCGGCTGCCTTGGCGAGAATTATTTCAACCTGCGATTGTTCTTGCTCGGGACGGGTTTCCAGTTGGCGGAGCTTTAGCTATTGCTTTGCAACGAAATGAACACTTTATTCTAGCTGATGATAATCTTAAGTAAGTATATTTATTTTAAACAGTTGAGACAAATAAAAAACATACTTTCAATATTCTATCAATGTTTTATAAATACATGATATTTGTATATACATCACATGTGCTCTACCATTGGTCGCATTTCTATTAAATGTACCCCACAGCAAAAATAAGAAATATATAGGTTTTTTTAAGAAGATCAATTATGAGCGAAGGAAGGATTTTTTTAAATTTAACATTGCAAATGTTAACATCACCAGAGACGTATTCCTCGACAGTAGTGGCAACTTGCATCAGGAAGGTGATATTATTCGATTTTTAAAATTGGCTGAAACATTTGAAGTAATTGCTCATAGTGGAAATGCGGATCCGTTCTACTTAGGAGACCTGGCAGCATCTATTGTACAAGAGATTCAAGAAAGAGGTAAAAATGGTACACTTTTAAAAATGACCCTAAGAAAACGGCTAATCTTATTTATTACTTGCAATATTATGGGATTCAAAGTTATTTATGAACAATTTATAAAAAATATATATAATTAGCCTTTTTGAGGTATTGCTGACATTGCACACTCGACTAAACATCTTTTGTGTTTCCCGGGTTTTACCCAAACCAAAGTACGCCCTCTCCTATTGTTATCTTAATTTTACCCAAACAAAAAATACAAACTATCAAAATTACGTGAGCTGGAGTTCAGAGGCCTCTTGTATGAACCTGTAATCTGAACTGCACCATAACGTTGCTGAAACTGGAGCTCCATTATCTGAAGCTATGTTCAGGTACATTATTCAATTAAAAATTGATGATCAATCACTTTCAGATGATACATGCGTAATTTATCCTGCAGTACAACACGTGTGGAACCAAATACGGTGCATATCAAGGGGAACAGATTGAAGACAAAAACGAAGAAAAGCTTTCGTGGACAAGTCAATTTGAAGGACGGTTTACATAAAGAGCTGTATCTTAAGACCTAATGATGCAAATTGCATAAAACTTTCAGGGATTGTTTAAAAGGTATTAACAATGATTCCTGTGCAAATTCAAGTTGATTGAGGTACAATTACTGTCTAAAACGTCATTCAACTTGGGTTCTAAGTTTTTTGAACCACCCTGTATACATGATAAAGAGACTTTATTTGCATTATTGATTGGAAATGAATTTCTTTGTACTAAGCGTGCACCGTTTTATTGTTCCGGTTGTACAATATAGGCTAACAACTTTCACGCAACACTAGTTCCACGCTTTATTCCGTTATGGTCTATGGAAGGCGGACTACCATATGACCATTTCAGGGGAATAAGATAACTTTTACACCGGCATAACGCAGTAAGTATTTAGACTGCGTTTATATGAAAATGTTATCACAATGAATTACTTTGCATTGTCGCTTCTTATGTTTGTTGAACAATAGGGGGAATAATAACTCTGGATGATTTAGCAAGATTTGAGGCTGAAGTGGACTATACACCATTAAAGGTTGAGCTAGGTGGAGAAATGACAATGTATTCACAGAGACCTCCAGCGAGTGGGGCTGTGGCATCATTTATAATGAACATTTTAGACGGTAAGTATTCCTCAATCTAGTGGTATAAACCCGGGTATAAAGGGCATTGAGGGTGTGTTTGACTGAGCAGCACGTGTAGTGTCCTTGATGAAGATATTGACTCTCACCTTCTCCATTTGCCATACCGGTGTAATTTTTTTTTCAAAGTTACACAATCAACTGTAAGTAACATAATCAAGTGTAAGTTATGTATTTTTTTTTACTGGTGGGATATTTTTAATATTAAAAAAGGACATTTGATCAGTATGTTTTTTTAATGATTTTAAGTAAAAAGATATTAAAGATTTTCCTTGTTGAAAAGTATTCAAACTAGTGCTGTTATCGATAGGCTTTTTAAGTATCGATATGTCGAGAGACAAACATCCGACATGTCGACAACATTATCGATAATCGCACAGTTTTATATACAGGCATGACAGTTACCAAGTGTAAGCTTAACAGCGAAAACTACATGCATAGTACAAAAACAGAAATAGGTACAGTATAAACATCACCAAATTTGCAATTTGTTCATGCCTTTATTGTTAAAATAAAAGGGGAAACGATCGAGTCACCTCAGTTGCAACATACTTTCCACGATGCGGTCGCTATTTTTAGGCCATAGGCCAATAGTAAAATTACGAGGACACACGATGAAGAATGCTGCACACCTTGTACCCGATTAAGCGTGACACACATCAAGACGATGTCAGGATTTATCGATATTTTAGCAGGATTATTATTTGTGTGTCCTCGTTAATTGGAGTCACTGATCACGTGATCAGCGAAGAAACGTTAACCAGTGACTATTCAGTCCCGTAGTGTTACGTGTAATCCGATTATCCCCCTAACAACTGGTTCACGCTTTCTAGTTTTGAACCATGATCAAAATGATCACCACATAAAAGTATAGCATACACCGTTGTCAGGGGATTTGCGTGAACCAGTAAAGGCCTCAGTACACGAGGATTTTTATCAGAACATATTCTTGAAATTAATAAAGTTGCGGTCATACTGTTGCTAGCCTATATTCTACACAGTATTGTGGTATACATGTTTCTTGTCTGAGGAAATCGCAGATGATCCCTTCTAATCATCTTCAAAATCAATTTAATGATGATAGTTCAACAAGGTCAATGAAATATCTATAAAATACCTCTATTATCAGGAATTATTCGATCGACTGCATATTCGTCATGCTGACAAGTTATGTATATTAGTGTATTGTGTCATATGTTTAATGACTGTTAAATCCTCTTAAATTGGCCATTTCCATTGATAAAAGACGCCTGTTTCTAGCCCCATGTTCTATACGCCGGGGAAGTAGTGACGTCATAATTTATGTAAATCACCCAACACGTGCGTTTTGGACCCAAACAAATGATCATGTCCACTAATCATACGCATTAACATACATACATACATACAACTGGGCATTTTTAAAGCGCCGTTTCATTTAGATCACGGCGCATAAAACCACACAAAATCAGAAAAACAGAGCAAATATACAATACAATAATAAACTACAAGAATTAGCAAACTAGAGCGGATAAAGATGTGATTTAAGTGCCTTTTTAAAAGTATACTGCGAGTTGGAGGAGCGAGTGGTGATTGGTATTTCGTTCCATAAGCCTGGTGCAGCTAGTGAGAAAGCCTTGTTGGCGGCCGACCAAAGTAATTTAGATGAGTAGTTGGGCTGAGCAAGGCGTGTGGTATCAAGTGCAGAACGGAGTCCAGTACGAGATTGAGTGTATGGTGACAAGCAACAAGATAAGTAGTCCGGTGCAAATCCATTTAGACATTTGTAAACATAAAGCAGAATTTTAAATAATATACGCTCTTTCACAGGCAACCAATGAAGTTTCTTCAAAAATGGAGTGGCATGATCTTGTTTCGCTGCCAAAAAATAAGTTTGGCTGCCCAATTTTGAAACTTTTGCAGTCTGTGGATGGAAGAGATGTTAGACCCAAGTAATAGAGCGTTACCATAGTCCAGTCTTGATAATATGAGAGAACGAATAATGTTGCTGCTTGTGTCCTGATCCATAAAGCGACGTATTCTAGTGATGTTCCGAAGATGATTAGTTAGATTACAAGATAATGATGTTACATGAGCAGACATAGACATTGTGTCATCAAAAATAACACCCAAATTTCGTATGTTCTCTGAAGGGGAAATCATTTCATCACCTATTTTGAGATGGACACTAGGCAATAGTTTTTTGAAATGAGGTGATGTTGCAACAAAAAACTCGGTTTTATCAGAGTTAAGTTTCAACATGTTTTCCGTCATCCAAATGCTGATATCCCTTATGCATACTTCAAGTGCAGACAATGCAGACCGGATAGATGATGAATCAGATGGTATGAAGCTAGTAAAAATCTGAATATCGTCTGCGTAAATGTGATAAGAAAGATTATGTTGCTTTATTATTCGACCGATTGGAATGGTGTAAATAGTAAAGGATTTCGGTCCGACAATTGAGCCTTGCGGTAGCCCATACTCCATGCCACATGAATCAGAAAAATGGTCATTTATCAAAACACAAGTTGTTCTTCCGGTGAAATAAGACTTAAATAAATTAAGTGCATTTCCTGTTAGTCCAATCTCGCTCTTCAACCTGCTAAAAAGGATTCTGTGATTAACAGTGTCGAATGCGGCACTTAAATCTAACATAACAAGAAAAACACCATGTTGATTGTGAATATGGTTCATAATTACATCTTTAACCTTAAGTAATGCAGTCTCTGTACTACGGGCAGCACAATAAGCAGATTGGTATTCATCACCCAAATTATACTTGATCATATGAGCATTGATTGAATTAACCATATGTTTCTCAATAAACTTTATATTAGCCACTGGCCAATGCTGGCCGATAGTTTTTCAGTTCGTTGGGGTTAAGAGACTGCTTTTTTATGAGAGGATTTAAAATAGCATGCTTTAAATTGCTAGGAAAAATACCTGAAGTAAGTGATAAATTAATAACCTTAGTAATAACAGGTACAAACACATCAATATTACTTTTCAGTAGCCAAGTAGGCAATGGGTCTAAAACACAACTTTTTGATCCAGCCTTGCAGATGAGATTTTTAACATCGTCCTCGGATACGAGATCAAAGTTGGATAAACTACATGCTACAGAACCCTCGTATACATTAGATTTCACTCTACCAAACTGATCTTGTTTCATACTACAATAGATTCGATTAACCTTTTCTTGAAAAAACTCAGCAAAGTCGTTACTTAATGTCTTAGCACATTCATGTGCAGGTAAAACTCTGTTGAAGTTGTTCAAGAGTCTATTAACAACTTTATACATAGATTTAGAGTCTTTACATGATTGGAGCTTTTGTTTAATATGTTCCTTCTTAGCTTCTGCAATCATCTTATTAACAACTCTATTTTGCTCGATATAAAGTGCATGGTAAATCTCCAACCTTTTTCTCATGTTTACGACGGACTCTGCGAGCCTCGTGAATTTCAGTATTGTACCACGGTTGCCTGATTCTCATACTCTGATATCTTTTTGACACAGGGGCATGAACGTCCAAAGTTTTTATTATGGATTGTTCACATGCATCTGAAAGTGTATCCACATTATCTAAGATCACTAAGCCATCAAAGTACGGTATTTTCAAATCCTCTTGAAACTTTTGACTGTCAATTTTCCGTAGATTCCTCATTTTTATTTCCTCCTTTTCATTTGGTGGCTTCTGTTGGAAAAGATCACAATGCACATAATTATGGTCTGAATGTCTGACACCAACAACACAGCTTTTAATTAAGTTGTCCTCAGGCCGAGCCAAAACCAAATCGAGTGTATTGCCGCTAACATGAGTTGGCCCTTTAGCAAACTGATTAAACCCAGCACTTTGAACAATGTCCTGAAATTGTCTTGTCTCAGATTTATGAGGTTTGTTAACGTGAATGTTAAAATCGCCCAACAGTATCACACCACCTGAAAATGAGGAAATATACTCAAGGAAATTGTCAAACTCAGTCATAAATTGAGATATTTTTAGGCCGTTCACCGTTGAAGGTGGAGGTCTATAGACTGGAACAAAATATGTCTTACGCTGGGTATTAGAAATTATTGCATATTCAAAAGTGACAGATTTGAAATCAGATGGTACGATCTGTAACTTCAGGTGAGACCTATACAAGACACCAATTCCGCCATGCTTATCGGTGCCATCGCCACGGGGAATGTTGATGAAAGAATAATGCGGGGGACAAAGTTCACCAATGATTACATTATCAGTGGATGTTAACCAAGTCTCGGTTAAAAACAAAGCATCTATTTTCTTTTCCAGCACATAGTCTGAGCAAATCGTAGTTTTGTTGCCAATCGATTGAGCATTCCAAGTTCCAATAGTAAGATGATCTTTGTAACTAGGGGCAGGGGCAAGCAAGTCCAAGGCTGATGAAGCGGGGGTAATGTCATGTGAGGATATTGATACACGATGACGTTGTTTACGAACACCACCTCTTACACCTCTATGTGTTACACGCTGTTTGCATTGTATACCCAAGGATTTAATGTTCAGCCAAACATCTAAAGGCAGAGTTTGTTTACTATTCACAATAGGCAAACGTACACATACAATTCAGACTGATTTTTCTCGGTTGGAAGACGAAAATAAAGGCAGGGGTCCCGTCCAGGCTTGTAATCACAACCTTCAGCATAATAGGCCGGCATGTTTTCCCTTATTTTTTTGTTTTAGACGAAAGTTATGGTATAAAATCGGAGTCGGACTTTTTTTCCCATAGAGTTAACGTGTGGCAAAATTGGTCACACCGCTTGTTTGGGTCCAGAACGCACGTGTTGGGTGATTAACATAAATTATGACGTCACTACTTTCCCGGCGTATTCCCGGACAGTTTCTGTCAGGAGGATTACCCCCTGAAAAGAACAAAGACTGATCAATTTAATCACGATAGGTTCAACAGGGTCATTGAAGTTCTTGGAAGTTATTTTCAGGTGTGCGAAATGCATGACTGATTTGCATCCTTTACAATTGAAATACATTGATTAATACCATGTTTATTGTAAAGGTTGTCCGCAACTTAACTTTTTCAGGCAAGAGTCTCGCGTGTAGTGAAGCCATTACTGGGGAAGCTACATAACCACTACGATACTGAATTGAGAAATAGTAATCAAATGAGCTATGAAGTATACGCCGGGGAAGTAGTGACGTCATAATTTATGTTAATTACCCAACACGTGCGTTTTGGACCCAAACAAACGGTGTGACCATTTTTGCCACACGTTAAGTCGATGGGAAAAAAAGTCCGACTCCGATTTTATACCATAACTTTCGTCTAAGAAAAAAATAAGGGAGAACATGCCGGCGTGTTGTGCTGAAGGTTGTGGTCACAGGCCAGAACGGGACCCCTGTATGGTGAAAATTGCATGTCACACAAAGCTTGCATTACGAAGTTATTGCCATTTGCGCAAAAAGAGTCAAAATCAGGTTTATCCACGGGGCAAGTTTAAATAGGTGCACACAATGAGCGTTGGTTATAATAGATGTCTTAATTAGCCGATTGGGGTTTTGTTACTGATTAGATTAAAGAATGTGTTGAAAAAACTTGCGTCAAGAACTCATCCTAGGATGAGTTCTGCATTTACAGCAGCAATTTTTGCTGCAGATCTCCCTGTTCAAGATCCCGCTATTTCCTTTATCTCTGTTCAAAACAGTACAAAAGGGGTGAATTTTTGTTCTAACTCTGTAGTCTTCGTAGATACGCGCATTAGGAAAGTCATTCTTAATACACGTGTACCATCTACACAGACTATCCACAGAGTTAGCTTAGCTGGCCGCGTAGCTAATAGTTCGAAAAAAACCCGTTCAGAAATAAATGTTCTCTCGCGACTTGTGAACTTCCTCCTCTTATCGCCTTACAAACCAACGTTATAATGAAAACGTCCAAATACATGCACTGCCTTTGCCGATTTGAACTTCGCGTCCAATAAATTCTTTAGATTATTATGGAAGTACACCATACCCATGTTATTGTGATGCATACATGCATGTCGATAGTACTCTCAGTCAATGATATGCACCTTTAATAAGATGATGATAAGCATTAAAGAAAATTTATAAAAACCATGCTGATTGTAGACCTAATTATGATTCTAGTGAACATTAAAGTATTCCCGGCCGTGGACAAAGTGGAATTCGGCATTTTTTGCGCAAATATCTATAACTTTGCAATGCAAGCTTTGTTTGACATGAAATTTTCACCATACACGGACAAGATACCATAGTTTATGAATATATAAACATTATTCTCGAATTATTTTCCAATTTCAAGTTACGTGATGTTAAACTTCAATAACACTTTTATTGGTCCACCCTGTATCTGTCTTGAATTCTCTATTTTACCAAATGCCACGAACTCAATTTTAAAAATTAACATTTTTCAGCTTCTGAGGGGGAAAGTCCCCCCCCCCCTCAGACTCCCCAGTGTGCATATATCTTCATATCTGTCTAGAATTCTCTTTCAAAAATCAAAATTCTTTCAGCTTCTGAGGGGGGAAACATTCCCCCTCAGACTCTCCCCCTGTGCAAATACACTGATCTTCATATCTGTCTAGCATTCTCTTTAAAGTATTCACCAAATGCCACGAAATCAATTCAAAAATCAAAAATCTCTCAGCTTCTTCACCCTGTGCAAATATCTTCATATCTGTCTAGAATTCTATTTAAAGTATTCACAAAATGCCAAGAAATCAATTCAAAATCTGTTGCGCCAACTTAATTCGGCAAATCCGCCAACTTAAGTTGGCAAATTTAGCTGGTAC
>JXSR01S075101.1:72798-85678 GCA_000969725.1 Ophiothrix spiculata | reverse complement strand
GGTATACCAACAAAACAAAGGATAAAGTGGATTTGATCCAATGACATGTTGGACATGTACCATAGCTCGTAATCAATAATAATAACTTGGACCAGCGAAGTAATATCTTGACACTAGTACAAAATTACGTTTTCTAACAAAGTATACTTAGGTAGGTAACTCAAAAACTCGTTTTACTGATAACTCACAAAAAGAGATGAGCTGGGTTTTGTAAATTTTATGGTAAATTTGATGCGTTATAATATGACAAAAAATCACCTGTAACATAATCCTCCCTAGGTCACGTGAGCAGACACTCTTGGTGGGCCAACTCACCCCGAGGGCCAACTCACCCCACCTTCCCCTATAACTGATGCAACTAACGCGAATACAAATTAACATATCGCGAGGATTTTGAACAGTTTATCTGATATGTGGCCAATAGTCGTTGAATATGATTTACCTGAATTGTGGTTTTAAGGTTTAAAAAACAACATAAAGATTGTCACTGTGTGCAATTGCAGCCTATCACCAGACACATCAAATAAGACATCATATTTCTACGCAAAACACCGTGTAACTCCAGAAGCGATATTGTTAAAACACTATTCGACATCGTGCTCCGTAGTGTAGTGATTGAGCTATTATATATCTTTTGGTGCACAAGGTCCCAGTTTCGAATCCTGCCGGTGTAATGAAATACAGTGTCCATGTGACTGAAATGTCCTAGCTACTATAAAATTGTGTAGAACGTACTTGTACATGTGCGATCAATAAATCATCGATTGCGACTTATTCCGTGTAGTTCGGTTCGACCCGGACTCCTGGTAATGGGGGACACTCAGTCTCATAACACCGGCGCTTTCTTTTTTTTTTTTTAAACAAAGTATTATTTTTAAGTTCCATCGTATTAGTTTGATTTTCCTTCAATAAATTTGTGGAATTCACTATCTAAAAAAATAAAAGAATCTAAAACTGTCAAATATTTTCGTAAACAACTCAAAGCATCTCTTATTCAAAATTATGATTGAATCTAAACATTGACTCGCATTTTTAATTTGGGCCGGCATCCTTTTTGTATTGTCTTGCTTTGTATTGTAAACATTTCTTTTTCTTGAAACAATTTTCATTCAATGGGGTAGGTTCTTATTTGGCTTTATTGGCCTTCTGGTCTACTCCTCCATAATTTCAGTATTCTATTTATTGTACGATTTATATTATTGCATTGTTATATATTTTTTCTTATGGAAAAATAAACATTGAACACTGAACAATTATTACTTTTACAAAGGAATTTCTTTAGCATCATAAAAGCTATACAATTCAATCGTTTCCCTAGCCCGTAAACAAACATGTGTAAACATTATGCACAGTGCAATGGATGCTTTCCACGTGCATGGTAAATGACGTCATATTTGCTAACATAGCCCCAGACCTTCGAAAGGTGTGACTTTTCGTTTACGATGTTCGCTGTGTTATCGGGATAATGTGATAACCGACATCATGTCCCTTTCGTATGATTGATTGTTATGAATATTCCCTCGATTTATTTACTGATTTTAAAAGTCTTACAGGAAAGATATGTATTTCAAATTTCATTAATGTGATGTCTTATATCTTATCTTGCAGTTTGTATTAGCCAATTGACATAAAATTTGGTAAAACATACTGCACGTAATTAGATGTGACCTTATGAATTTAAAAGCTTAAAATTGACAATGTTATTAAAAATGTAATGTAATGATAATAAATGAAACATTTTATTCCCAACAGTCAAACATAGACTTATCTTATTAAAAAAAAACCTCTAAATATTTTTATCCACATCTTCATTTTCTATTTGCTTTAATTATAACCCCTTTGTGATTACAGGGGTTCAAAGTCCGATCCTATCTGACAGGTCATGTCGAGAAAATAAAACCAAGCGACCAAGTCCTGATAGTCACCCGGGATATACCCGCGAAATGAAAATTAAAATTCGTCTAATGAGCTCATTTGCATAGGTCCTAAGTACTGGCTGTGCAGCACTCAATTTGAAGCCAAAAGTTGCGTATCAAACTCTTACGAGTGAGGTGCAGGATTGTGTCTTTTTGACAAAATGTTCCCATTTAATGGCAATACTCCATTATTATTTTTCAAGAACGGAGCATTTCTACTGCACCTTAATGACTCTTACCCAGTGGTCCTGCCAACAAGCTCCTGTCACCAGCGCTGGTCCAAATGACCTAGCAGGGTTCATGCTGGCACCAGTGAATGCAATCTGTAGAGAAAAATATAAGAATAATGAACTGTTATTACAGTACATAAATGCATAACATCAATGTAGCTGAATCAATAGAACCATACCTGTCAAGTCTACCAATATAGGCGGGAGGCTCTTGCTTTTAGGTAGCCTTCCCGTCCTTCCGATTGGGTAGCCATAACTCCCACTTTGGAAAAAATCTCCCGCTATCTCCCGCTTTTAAAAAAAATCTCCCGATTTGAAAAAAGGAGTCTACCCCCAATGTTCCGCTCGTGTGTATTACAGACCGTTTACTGTACATGCTACACTGTAAAAACAGCGTTTAGAGTTTAAACACTGTTCTAAACACCATTTTGCACCACGTTTCTAAACACTGTCAAATCTCTAAACATGAGATGTCAGATCTCTAAACACACATGTCAAATCTCTAAACATGATGTGTTTAATTTCTAAACACATGGTCATCTAAACACTACCTTGCACCACGTTTCTAAACACCGTTTTTGCAGTGATACGTTTTGTTGAGAAATTGAAAATGAGGTCGTCTCTGTGCTTGTGAAACCAATGTTTTTATTGTCCGTTTTCAAAAAACAAACAAACAAACAAAGAAATCTTCGTAAACATTTTGGGTGTATCTTTTGGGCCTTATGTTTAAGTGATCACAAAAGTCTCCCGATTTAGAATTTGAAAATGTTGAGGTATGTAGAACATAGACTTCGAGAGGTAATTAGTAACCATAACTTTAAATGTATCGATCAAAGAAATACAACTATCAATTAAATGGCTTTCCTATACTTATTTTCACAATTATTTTATAAAATTGACAAATAAAACTGTCCTTAATTTATTGTATGCACGTTTAACTTTGGTGACATTACATAAGTCAGATACTTTGCTCATAAAACAACCTTTCTTATATCCTTATATAATCAGTAATTGTTAATGTTTGCAATATTTTATTGTGATCCCGAGTATTTGACGTTTGCCCATAACAATAAATCTCATACCTACCCAAATCGGTAACTTATACAAAAGTAGATAGTTCAAAGTAACGTTGAACTTTTGTCATAATACGTGTTTTAATACTTGACATGATTTTTCCAACTAATCTATACGAAACAACATAATTTATAATACAAGGGGAGATAGTTCAAAGTATCGTTGAACTTTTGTCATAATACTTATTTTAATGATTGACATGACTTTTTCAACTAATCAACGCAACCACTTTAACAACCCTACATTAATTACTGTCAACTTGGTGTCAACGTGATTTCAATTAATTAGGTTAGGTTTTTAAGCCTTGTTATACGGAGCTATTTTCACAAACATGTTATACGGAGGTGGGTTGTTCCCCCTCAATTTTTATAGCGAATCCCCGAACCCCGTATTTAGTACCAATGGATAGGTAGGTATTCATACACTCCGCGTGTGCTGCGCGTGTCACCTAGCCAATCAGAACGCAAAAATAAAAAGTACGCGGAGTGCAGTGGATTTTCACAATGAACTGCGCTTGTTGCGTTCCGGTTTGCGTGGCGGGTGTTTAGTGCGTGTGAATGTTTCATTGTTTTTGTCGGGTGATAATTTATTTAGTTTAGAGAAGTTTAGGATTTTGATGGCCATATTAACGGCATTTTCTTTTCACAAAAGATACAATATTATTTTTCTGTCGTGTATGAATTAGATTAATAAATTTGCATTCCATAACGCTCATAAAATGAGACAAAATCAATGCACTTGCGGTAAATTTTAACTGCTGTCCAATGCACTCGGCCCCTACGGGCCTCGTGAATTGAACGCATCAAAATTGACCGCGCGTGCATTGATTTTGTCTCATTTCACTCGCTTATGAAATGCGCATTTATTAACCTATAATCAGTTGTCATAATTACCAAAATGTGAAAAATCGGCATTTGTACGGAAAATATAGGCAAAAATCATAATGTTCTCAGAAAATATTAATGAAAGTTACTAGTGTTACCTTAATACCAGACTTTCCTCAAGTCCTTAGGTAGTAAAACCTCTGGGATATTTTTAGGTCTTGTTACATTGTTTATTCTGTAAACAGGCTTACATCTTATTTTGCAAATCAAGTTTTGCCCAAA
Organism: Ophiothrix spiculata; assembly: GCA_000969725.1. Taxonomy (NCBI): domain Eukaryota; kingdom Metazoa; phylum Echinodermata; class Ophiuroidea; order Amphilepidida; family Ophiotrichidae; genus Ophiothrix; species Ophiothrix spiculata. The sequence continues at coordinate 81,352 of JXSR01S075101.1, read as the reverse complement.
CAAAACAAACTAAAACAAACATAAACAATCTAAGGTTCTGCACAGTAAAAGCTAATATTCATTTTACAGATATGTACTACATGATTTCCAAAGCAAAGTATGTATGGACCTTAAGCTTCATATGATAATTGTCACTGGTAATATCCCTTGGAGAATATGCCACGGTAAACCTACCACAATTTTTCAACTTCACAATTGCAACTCACCACAGAAGAGCAAATTATTACTTCCAATGGACAAATCTAAAAATATCACAATTTTCAACATGTTCAGTATTTTAAGTCCTGCCTAAGCTGACCAACACTGTGTTGTGATTGGCTACCACCACCGCTGGTGGTAGATTAATTTGCTACTTTACAAGACTGGATGAAAAACAGATTTTGTGTAATTATGAACATATGTGACCCGTCATATCAAAGGGTACCTTAATACCGGCATAGTAAATTACGAGATACAGGCCATGGAAGCTGAGCATAGTCAAAAATCACGTCCAAGGTCGAATTTCTAATTTCATCAGAAACGTTACCTTTGAAGTGTATTTTATCATATTAATCAGGTTCCAACATCCAAAACATAAGACAAATGTTTTAAAAACCGAGATAAAAATCCTTTCTCCATTCACGTTTAACCAGTACAGAAACTTTAAACTTGATTTTCTCAGAACTTTAGTTTTCGGAATCAGCCCGATACCTTTTACCAATTTGGATGTAACTTTGTAATCGAACATCCAATAACCAAAAGCAAGGAGCTTAAAATATTATCTTTCAGATGAGACCAAAAAATCAATTTTAATTATGCCGACCTTAAGGTACCTTTCGATATGACGGGTCACATATGGCCTAATGAAGCAAAATCACTGAGTGGGTCTCTGTGGCTAGCCTATTATAGTATCATAATATTTGATATTTTAGAGGCATTTTTGGTTATCAGCAGGAATAATGGAAAATCAATTAGTATGGTCAGTTTAATATAGGCCTATAACTTTTCACACTTGAACTTTAATCATGAGGGGGAGATGGCCATTGATCAAGGCATTTCTGCTATTTAAATGACTAAAAAGTACATTTTTTTAAAATGTTACACCAAACCCCTGACCTCCAAATTTGAACAGACACTGTATCCCCCCAAGGTGGTAGAATCGAAATATTTTCGCTAAATAAGCGCAAAGGATGAACTTAGCCCGGGGGAGGGGGCACTCAAGTATAATGCTGCAGTCATAGCATGACCAAGAAAAAGGTGAATTAGGGTTGTTTTTTAGGACAAAAGGTTGTATAAGGTGACACCTTTTAGGGTATCAAAAACAGCCATGTTAGCTCATTTTCAAGGGGGGGGGGGGTTGGGATGTCCCGTCAAAGTCGGGAGGTAAGGGGGTGGTTGCCACGTCGGAAAATTTGAAAATATCTGCACGGTATGGACCTAAAACTTACAGAACATGTAAAATAGATACATCATTTGCCTTCTTTATAAGCAAAAAACCGGGTAAAATTCCGATATTTGGGACTTTTAGAGCAAAAGATTTTTTGGTCATTTTTGGCGAAAATCGTGATTTTTCGACTCGGAAATACTTATTACGTCATAAATACGTAACACCTTCGGAGACTTTCATGAGTTTGGTCTCAATGGAAAGAGGAGACCCTATCCTTTAATATGGTACCAAACAACTTAACTTTCGGCAGTGTTGGTAATAAAGACAAGGGTTAAAATGAATTTTAGCAAAACCATATAGCTCAAAGGTCTTCGACCCACAGAAACCTAAATTGAATTTTTTAATTCTTATTAGTCATGCTATTGATGAACAAACTATTGCCTTTTATTTTAGATATCACTCCCTCTTCTAACTTTTGATGCATTGTTTAGTCACCTGAATAGTACAAGTTTAAGTGCAATTTTTTACGTCAGAATTGTTAAAACATGACTACGCTAAATTCATTATGCCAATTAGTATGGTTTATAGGGTACACCTTAAGTATTTTTTTGTTCGTGCCAGTTCATTATGACTGTCTCTGCCCTCGTGTTGTTTTCCTTCATTATTTTCTTTGTTTTTCTTTGGCAAACATTCGTACCTTGAAAGTTCGCTGACAGGTTGTTACTTTGCATTTTAGCAGAGTTATATTTTTGCCTGATTACATTCGCAATTAGCCGGAGTCCACTCATAACCTGACCTTATTTCAATTATCTGGCGTTGTTAAGCAAACTTTCGACCCACTTTTAGCATAATAATTCCATCCAGATTGTACAGTAGCGCGATATTGTGGTTTAAAAAATAATAAAATTTAAGCAATGACCCAGGATGATTCAAAAGTGATCTTCATTTTCCTATCATTAGCCCACTCATGGACTTCCAGGGGAGTCGGAAGAAAATTAACAGTGATGCGGCCACTGGTAAATGTGGTGCGGCCTGTGGCCCAGTAGTTATCATAAATAAGTAAACAACTAATCCCCGTAACTATTTTATGGTTATTGATGCTAGGACTGTAATAAAACACATTCAATTAACTTATATTATTTTTTATGGCTAAAAGGTGGTGCGACCAAATCCCACATGGCCTACACGGTACCGACGACCATGCTCAAGTTCTACCCTTTAACTTTGTCATTTCCCCCCCCCCAAAATTCTACTTCAATCAGCGTGCTTCATACATTGAAAACTGAATTAGACATAATTCGATTTTAATTGCAAATTATTTAAAATAAATATTGTTATTATTATTAATAATATTCTAAGTTTTCGAACTACATGTCCGAATAGTAATATTCGGTAATCACATTATGTGACAGTTTGTTTGTTCAAATGCTTCGTAAATCATTTCATTGATAGACAAAGACTTAAAGTTTACAAATAGTTTACAAAATTGTAATTGACAAAAGAATTATTGAAATAATCTTAACGCACAAAGGATACATGTCAATCAAAGTATAAAATAGGCTATTGTTGGACAAAAAAAAGTAGTCTAGGCGTTTGGCTTTTGCTGTCGCTCGTGTAAACAGAAAATGATTGTTACGGATTGAGTTTCTTTCTGAAGTGGAGTTTATCTACACTTATTGATTCCATTGAATTGAATCAGTAATGGGTTAACAAATTATTTTACAAAAGCTTACAAAATGAATCGTTATGCATTTACTACACCATTAACTAGTGTCACTATTTGCGACTTCATTGGACCAAGCATTTACGGAGAGTAAACGATATATTTAAAGATGATAAAATACAGTGGAATAGAATACTCAAGACTTAGGTAATTGAATTCGACTAATTTCACGATTGGAAAGGTGAAAAGCGACTCATTTGAATGCTATTTTTTCTATTTCTCTCATATACACAGATTATTTGTATAATTAAAAAATGTAAACATCGTGAGTTGTGTAATATATTTACAACCAATATTGACATATTCTGCTTGACCAAAAGTCACGTTTATTATTTTCACGCAATCTACAAGACGATTAATTTATTTTCATGATCGATGCTGTTTTAGTTCCCCTGAATTGGTAACAGTGTTCCTTATCAGAACATGAGGTGCTATGTTCCTATTCGGGCAATCTTAAAGTAAATAACTTTAGTATTAAAATGTGGAAGCGACAATCAAGATCTAAAGTCAACTTGGTTTATACCGGGGGTTTATATTTATTTTTCGCATAACTGGTTGTTATCTTGTATTTACAATTGCCGCCATTTTTAACTTCCCTGTACTTGTAGCTAGCAAGCACACTTGCAAATACCGTTGTTACTAGTTTGAAAGTCAACATTTCATACCAGTACTACTCCCAAATGTGTTAAGATTAGTAATTGTTAAATGAATCGGTGAGTGAGAGTTGAAAAAAAAAGGCATTATATATTACATTAAAAAATATCACCCTAAATATAAAATACAGTTTGCTTTCTGATTAAATATTTCTTTATAAATTATCAATACATGTATATCAAAAATGACTATCTGGTTCATATTCATTTAAAGGATATATGTTTTGTTCATTTTCTCTGTAAATTTGCACCAGAATTGGTCTAAAAATGCTATATTCTTTTATCAGTCCGGGCAAAGAACCATATTTGGTTCGTGAACCAGATCTGGAACAATAAATCCCACAATGCACTGCATTTATACATTTTGATTCAAATTTTAAATCTAATTTTAACTATTGCAGATGTTTGGCTAATCTGTTAACATATTCTTGTTGTTAGGGAACAATGTTATATGTTTGGTTAAAACAGCTTCAAAATATTTTGCATATTTAGTTTATTACATAATCTAATTAAATCTATTGTCTTAATTAACAAATAACCTCACGGCAGATATTTAAAAACTCACGGTAGATTTTTAGGCAGTATCTTAAAGGTTACAAAAACAGCAAGAAAAGTTTAATCAGACCTCTAATAAACTCACCCGGGAACAAAACCCCACAAAAATGCCAAATTCGGGGTGTCTTGTCAAAGTTGGAAGGTAAGGAGGGTTGGTTGCCACCTCAAAAAATTAAAAGTCGCCATTTTGAAAAAATATCTGCATGGTATGGACCTAAAACTTACAGAACATCTAAAATAGAAACATTATTTTCCTTCTTTATAAACAAAAAACTGGGTAATATTTCAATATTTGGAACTTTAAAGCAATTTTTTGATTTTTTGGTCATTTTACCGAAAATCGTGATATTTCGACTCGAAAAAACTTATTACGTCATAATTACGTAACACCTTCGGTGAATTTCATGATTTTGGTATCAATGGAAAGAGGAGACCCTACCCTTTACTATGGTACAAAAGAATTTAACCATTGGGGATGAATATGACTCAACTTTCGGCAGTTAAACTTTATTTTCATGGGGGTGGTAGCCACCCAGTAAATGCAGGAAATGTGTGATGCTGCTTGGTTGGTAGGTAGGTAGGTAGGTAGCCACCACCGCCCGCCCCGCCCCCTTGATAGCAAATGTTACAAAAAATACGTTGGTAAGAGGGTTTAAATGAATTTTAGCAAAACAAAACGACCATATAACTCAAAGGTTTTCGACCCAAAGAAACCTAAATTGAACTTTTGTGGTCGCTCGTGTAAACAGAAAATGATTGTTACGGATTGAGTTTCTTTCTGAAGTGGGGTTTATCTACACTTATTGACTCCAGTGAATAGAATCAGTAATGGGCTAACAATATTTTACAAAATCTTACAAAATGAATTGTTTTGCATTTACAACACAATTTAACTAGCCCGGTGTCACTATTTGGTTAAGTGAAGTCGACTTCATTGGACCAAACATTTGGGTGTAATTGAATTAGACTAATTAGACTTAATTTCAAAATTGGAAAGGTAAAAAGTGACTCATTGAATTCGATTTGTGAACTATTTTCTCTCTCATATATACATTTTATTTGTATAATTAAAAATGTAAACATATTGAGTTGTGTAATAGATTTACAGCCAATATTGACATATTCTGCTTGACCAAAAGTCAAGTTTATTATTTTCACACAATCTACAAGACGATTAATTTATTTTCATAATCGATGCTGTTTGGGTTCCCCTGGATTGGTAACAGTGTTCCTTATCAGAACATGAGGTGCTATGTTCCTATTCGGGCAATCTTAAAGTAGAGAACTTTAGTATTAAAATGTGTAAGCGACAATCAAGATCTCAAGTCAACTTGGTTTATACCGGGGGTTTATATATATTTTTCGCATAACTTCCCTGTACTTGTAGCTAGCCAGCACACTTGCAAATACCGTTGCTACTGGTTGCTACTAGTTTGAGAGTTGACGGTTTCTGGTAAGTTACATATTTCCTGCATTTTTTTTTCCATATTTTGTATCAAAAAAATCTTTATTTTCGATAAATAAAACAATTATGTAAAAAAAGCTTACTGGAGACTTGCTTAAAAAACTTAATTACAATTAATCGTTCATATGTGAGAGCCAGCGAAATATTAAGCGCTTCTAAGAAGATACCGTACTGGCCCGATTCAAAATATACAGTCATATATACAATTACGGTCGAACAAGCACGAACATGATGCTCTCGAGATAAAATTTGGGTCAAATTAATATGAATGCTTGCGTGTTGATGTTCGTGGTTTTACGGTCTGAATATCATCTGATCAAGTTAGCATTTTTTGTTAAAAGAAACATAGCATATCGCATTGCATTTTCGAAAAGTAAAAAACAAAAAGGCGTATTTTGCATTGTACTTTTCAAGCATGTTACCAGAAACAATTTTTTTGCCTTACATATATTTTTAAACAAAAAATTATCACCCAGTTTGCTTTCTGATGAAATGTTTCTCAATATATCAATAATGACTATCTGTAAATATTTATTCAACAGTCCGGACAACGAGGTCTGGTTAAACATTTCTTGTCGTTTTTGTAACTTTTAAGATATTGCCTAAAAATCTACCGTGAGTTTTTAAATATCTGTCGTGAGGTTCAATTGTTAATTTAGACGAAAGAATTAATTGGATTACGAATCAATTAAATATGCAAATTATTTTCAAACTTTTTAAACCAAAAATTTAACATTGTTCACTAAGAACAAGAATATGCCAAAATAGCCAAAAATACAAATTACAATCTATAATAGTTAAAATAAGATTTGAAATTTGAATCTAAATATATGAGTACAATGCATTGTGGGATTTATTGTTCCAGATCTGGTTCGCGAACCAGATCTAGGTCGTGGCCCGGTTGTTTAAAGGATTATGTTTTATTCATTTTCTCTGTAATTGGCCTAAAGATGCTATCATTATTCTTTTTTGAACAGGTTAAACTCATACGGTAATCGAAATACATTTTGAAGATTCTTTTTTTTTTTTTTTTTTTGCAAAAGAATATGTTAATTTTGTTATTTTTTACAATGTTTTGATGCTTATTTATTATTGCTTGTTTAAAATTGTTTGAACAGACCTCAAATATTTGTTTTTCAGGCTTGTTCAAATAATGCAGGTACTAAATGCTTGTCTAAATGAGTTTTTTCAAATGGGTAGGGATTTTTAGTCAAAAACGCGAACTGCTAAAAAATATTTCGTTTGAAATAACTTTCACTTATTTCGTTTATATCATTTCGAGGATTGAGAGCCACAAGGCAGTATTTGCACGGGCAACAAAGAGCTAAGAGGCCGTATATATGCACAGGCAACAAATGTGCAAATACGGCCTTTAATTGGCTCTCAACATTCAATTTTTGGATTAAAGGTGTAGATTCCTATTTTATGAGGTGTATAATTTACTTTTAACTGATTGTCCTTGACCTCTGAAATACATTGTGCAAGGTTTCAACCTTAGCTTGTGTCTTGTTTTCTCTTGAGAGGCAAAAGAAAATATGCAACCCTGGGGATGAGGCTGTTATATAAATACAAAGAAATGGAAAATAGGTATACCAATTAATTAAACATTTTGTACCATATCTCTGAAATTTTGGATTCATAATTAGAAAAAATATAAGCTTTCATTTATATAAACTTTCGTTCACTTATTTAAACCACTTTTTCTTACCGCAAACAAATGACCGCATGCTACAGAAATGCCTATTGCCAGATATTTCGACCCAGCTACATCTCTTCTAGACGGGTCAGTTGTAGCAAATATCGTAAAAACCAACTGGAAGGTAATGACGAATTCCACAAGAAAACCTTGACCAATAGTAATATCTTGTCCGAGTCCAGTGCACCCAACGGGTCGTATGTCTGGCGGAGTTACCGCTGTTAGAATAGCCGCACCGGCCGTTGCACCCAAACATTGTGCGATGACGTAAAACAAAGTGCGCAGAATGCTGATTTGACGTGTCCACGCAAAGGGAATCGTAACAGCGGGATTCAAATGACCACCGCTAACATGTGCAAAGCATTGCACTAAAGTCGCAATCATAAAACCATTTGCCAATGATATCTGAGTGATTGTACCATTCCCAGGCTGTGGTACAGACGAGCCAGCGGATAGTGGTATAAACAGAAGCAGAGCTAAAAATTCAGCCGTGGTAGCTTGCCAAAATTTCAAGCTTAGCAGACTATCATTCCCTTTTGTAGATGTGACTTTTCCATTTTCATCGACAGATTCGATGACTTTATAACGAGTTAAGAAATCTACAACTCCCATTATTGCATTGATGACGAGCTGAGATAAATAAGCAGTGGCTTCTTGTCAACTTTGGTTGGAAATGTTTGCAGTGATAATAATCAACCGTAGGTAAATTTAAGGTGCATCGGAAAAGTCACGCCTCCCGATTAGCTTCAATTGTTTTGTTTGGTATGAGAAAGTTATCCACGACCATTCAAAACCATCAACTATATAATACTAATAAAATGCAGATTCATTCATTACAATGTGTAATTAGTAGTGTCAACGACATTTAAAATCACAAACTATCAAGTCACTTGGCAGTATCACAACTTTATTTCGGTTAGTCCATGAAGTACATTAGCTTTAATATGACACTAAACATGCTAAAGTGTGATATTTTCAAACTAAATACAGATCGGAGTATATACCAGCGCAAAGAAAACAACCATATTCTAATCAGGGACAATTAAGCTTCCTGCAACAGATAACTCGTGTATTTTGAAGGTTTCTTTGGCAATTC
>JXSR01S075101.1:12869-38433 GCA_000969725.1 Ophiothrix spiculata | reverse complement strand
TGCTGAGTTGATTTTGAATGATAATATAACAAACCCTAGTTGTTTTGCCCGAAAATCCGGACGTGAATTACCACTCTGAGTTCGCCCTGTTTGAGTTGTGAATTGCCTGTTTTTAGCTTAATAAAATGCATTCAGAAAACATACAAAATCTTGCGTATTTATTGGCACACACTGTACATTACAACTGCCATGCTGGTCAGAAGACCTATCAGAGGCTACTCCACACTGGCAACTTGGTAACAAAAGACGTACAATTTTACTCTTAGCCAAGTTATTACTCCGTAGGAAAAGAAACTGGAACACATAGGCATTCCCGCTTTTATTTGTTCACAATAAGCAGCTTCTTATATGGCCGTAGTATCTTATCATATAGAGCAAATATAAAATCACGTGATCAGTGAACTGACCAATAGATGCAAATACATTGTAGGAGGTATCAAAATAAATACCACATAAAAATTGGATATCCCATTTCAAATCTTCAAAGTTAGTGGATATCTGCGGATGGAATGTTGTTAACGTTTCAAAGAAGTTAGAGAACCTTTTAATTTTTGACAAGTCAAGTATCATGGCGAGGCGTGTTGTGCTCTGTAATTTGGTGCATACACCTTTAAATACTCCCTCTTCAGTTGTTTGTGGAAGACAGACACGATCAGCCGGGATTCTGACGACATCATTAGCTGCTCAAGGTAAAAAAAAAACCCAGATTTTTTTCTACATATCTACTTTGCTTTTTAGCTTCTCAAGGTGAAGATTCTTCAGATTTTATTTTATTTTTAAAATTTTAAGTATCTTCTTTGTATTGAACTACGACTATAGTTAATTTATTGGATTAATTAAATTAAAGAAATTAGATATTAATTAATTAATTAATTTAATTTATTTATTCATTACTGATCTATTTATTAACATATTTATTTATAAATCGTATTTCTTGATGATACAAGCATTTTTCAGAAAGTGTTGTGATATGTATCAGACATGGGCTCAGTCTTAAAATAGGGATGTTTATTTTGAGAAAAGCTCTTCGGAACCATTGAAGCAAATAATTACCATTACAAATGTAAAGGTTGGTTTCTGGTACTCATTTTAGATTTACTCGTGATTTCATTGACAAAGTGCAAGAATCATCAGAACGGGTAGTCAGGTAGATCCCCAGCATGAGTATGAGTGTCAAGTTGGGTATATGTGCATTTTCTTGATGAAACTGGTAGTTGAGAGCGTGTAATTTAAGAATCTGGATGATGCCAAAAATTCACGCTTGAGCAATTTTTGTTTTTTTGCGTCAGAAGCCACACTCTCTGTTTCAAATACGCGTCAAATCGGATTTTTGGTGTAAACATATCATGTGTGATACCAAATTAAAGCTGATGGAATATGTGATGCAAATACCTTAAAACCACGTAATTTTGTGAGCTTCAAATTCAAAAAGGCCGCCAAAATTGCATAGTTTCATTAAATTGATCACAACAGGATTTTGTTTTCTATTTTGACAAGACATTTTCCCACTTTATATAAAAGTATCAATTTTGAGTTGTGTATTCACATGGTAGCATTCTAGTTTTGACAATATCAAAATGTCATATTAAACATGTTTAAAAGTACTCAGGCAATTGCAACCTCATGCTATATAATATACAGTTCAAAATAAATAAGTCCCCCCCCCCTAAAGAATATTGATTTTTCTAGAAATCATTTTGGACTTTTTATTTTTTTCTAAACTGTAAAATGTAGGCTGGAATGATACAAATTCAGTTTGCAATAAAGTTTCACACAACACGTAACATTTTTCTTGAAAAGTCATCATTTATGAAATTTCATGGTGAATTAAAAGTTGTAATTTTTCTGTATATGAATATGAAAAATTCTTGAATTTTTAAATGTATGGAAAACTTTTAACTCTGCCTCGTAGTAAACATTATTCAAATGTTTATTACCTCTGTGAATGAAAAGGTAAGGGGCTTGTTCACGGTTGAATGGATATCAGGTAAGTGTAGATAACATTTTAAAACGTCCTTAGGCCTAATTGCCGTAGAAATTGCAGTTATCGATGGTGGCTTAAACGAAGCAAAAGGATATGCTAAAGAGTTTTCCATTTTCTCAAAATCAAGTAAAGGGAGCATTGAAACATTAATTTCTGTGTCAAATTCAACATCTTTTAAAGATAAAATTAATTGAGAAAACAATTTAAGCACTTTTAAAAGCAGAGTCCTCTGGAAGATGTCATTTTTAATTTACGTTCATTCAACCATAAACCCATAAGTTATGTTAATTCAACCATGAATGATCAAGCACTGTCCTTTTTTTATCCTAACAAGTGCTTACCATTTGAATAATGAGTACACTTGATTTTTTCTTACAATTAAAATTTCATCAATTTTCATATTCCAATACAAGAAACTGCAACAATTGATTCGTCATGAAATTTCAAAAATGGGAACATTTTGGTAAGAAGGTTAAGTGTTATGTAAAACTTCAGTGCACGTTGAATTTGTATCATTCGAGCCTTCATTTTACAATTTGAAACATATTACAGGGCCTAACTGTTTTCCAGAAAAATCAATATTTCTTAGTGGGAACTTATTTATTTTGAACTGTATATTATTGGCTGGCACCAAAAGTTATTTGTGTAGCCAGTTACAGGGTGTCCCAGAAAAAAATAATCTTACAATCTTTGCGGGTAATTTTCTTGGCTTTAACGGATAGTTAAAAAGTATGTAAAGAAAACATTTCAAAGCCCATGAATTGAACTTATAGATACCGTTTGTTTCATTTCAATTGATATTGAACAACAAAAGTTATGCTTTGTCAAATAATTGGATGTAAAAGTTTCTGGTCCAATTTCACGATTTTGTAAGTTTCCCTTGAATGAAGTTATATTGAGTATTGTCATAAATCTGCTCACTCAACCGTAACAATCTTCATTAATCTATTATGTGCATGCTCTTTTTTATCTGTGCTGAAAAATTGAACAAATTTGATGTAAAAATAAGACAGATATGATAAATTTTCCAAGGTGACCCATTTTTATTCTATTCAAAAACACCCCTTTATGGCCAATAATCATGAAAATGGACCAGACAAAAATCCACCCAAATATTTGATAAAACATACATTTTGTTGCACTCTACCGATTGAAATGAAACAAACGGTATCTGAAAGTTCAATTCATGCAATCTTTATATACTTTCTGACTATCCGTTAAGCCCTAGGAAATTCAACACAAAGATTGTAAGGTTCTGGGACAACCTGAATATAGAATTGAAGCCATCACCATTATCTTAGTATAAAACTGAACTTTCACGATTATGTTGCTTATTGCTTTAATATTTGTGACCGTCCATCCCAAACCAACAGTAAATGCTATAGTATACCTCTTGTCATTTTCACTTTTCTTAATTATTTGCCTAGACCATGCTTTAAGGATTGAAATGACAATGTATTTTCATTGTAGCGCAAAATGAAGTTTCTGATATTTACTGCTCATACGGGCTGGACAGCCACATTTAACCCGTGTAAAATGAAAATATTGAGTTTCGGTCTGTTTGAATCACATTTTTAAACAAATTGGTGTATGTGTGTTCGTTCATCTCTAATCAACCGTAAGTAAAGTACACCTAAATAATAATATAGCAAAATTAGTTTCAGCATTTTTTTTTACAAATTCACAATCTTAAATCCGGAAAATTGCATTTCAACACTATTGTTTGATCCCAATAGAAATAGGGGACATTTTATATCAAAGTGCCAAAATAGATGGCGCTATTCATAAAAACTCATTTTTGGATGTAGAAGGGATATACTGGTGTATACTTCCAAAGTTAGATATGCAAATGAAGCATCTGACGTCTAGAAAATTTTATTTATCATTTTTGGTCAAAATTTCGACAGATCAAACAACATAATCGGTAATCAAATATAATCAATAATTTGAAATATGTATAGCGCCCTCATTTTTGCACAAATTTGAATTTACAAAAATTACCAATAAATGAGCTCAAAATTAACTAAATTTTAACCAAAATGAAATAACATTTTGAGAATGGGTTTAAAACTTTATTTTGCAACACATTCCAGTTATTTGTACTCCTTTTTTAACTTTCTGTGAGGAAAAATATGAATTTTTGGTTAAAAATGAATAAATGTCTACTTCAAATAGCAGTGTCAAGAAAATAATTGGATGATTATACATCACACTTGTTATAATAATAAGCCGCAAATCGAGTTAAAAGTTGTTGCATTATAATACATGTACATTGTACAGAACCGTGGAAAAGGGCAATAATTTTAAACCGTGAATAATATTACACTTCCTGACACATATTACTTTCTAAGTTTGAAAAATCGTTTGTTCTCGGGATTGTTGAAGTGCACATACGACCTAGTAGCTCTCAAGCCTCGATATAAAAATGAGAAGTTATAAATAACCTCTCACCGTGTGATATGTTCCTGAAAATCGCTCCGTATAATAAGGGTTAAAAGTTCATTCACTTCAAATTAAGTTGGTCAGTAGTTATTTATAAACTCCACATCTTGGTCAATTTATCATGTTTATATTGCCAGAAATATATCTCTATATTTATTCATTACAACTATTAAGATGCTATATATACGCTTTCAACAAAGGTCAAAAAACTTGTTTGACCAACAAACATCGCTGGTCAACAAACTTGTGTGCCCATCAAACTGCCCACCACAAACATGATAAATGGGCGCATTTCAACATTTCAGATTAAAATTCGTTATAACATTGGCAAAATTCATACAAAATGATGGTCTGCATATATGTGACCATCTATTACAAGCATCCAGTAAAGTCGGCATGTTGAGCTACAATACGAAATACAATCAAGAGCCGTATTCTTAGGCGCTGGAGCAAAAATAGGACACACATTTGTGCGGCCGTCCGCTCCCCGTCCACATCTTTAACTTTCCAAAATGACCCCTATAGCTTTCATTTTGCACCTCTAGATTATTGTAAAATATTTATTACATGTTTTGATATCTAGATATACATAATTAAGGCTATGGTGGCCATGCTGTAGCCAGGTTGCGACCGGTCGCACAAAGTTATGGTCTTATGATGTTGTTCCAGTGTTTTAAAAATTGTGATTTGAAATGTTCATACTTACCAAAATATCAGCTCTCATTTCAACTTCAAATCAATAATTATCATCATAGTGAATATTTTGTCATGTGTATATGTGACCGTCCAGCCCAAACCAGCAGTAAATGCCAGCTTTTGTCATTGTCACTTTTTTAATTATTTGCAAAGACCATGCTTTAATGATTAAAATGACACCTTGATGAACTTCACACGATTTCCAGAAGTCAAGTTATGGTCCGTCAAAGTTTGTCAGGGAGTAAAACGTATAACTGAGATAAACGCGTTCCAAAGTTTAGTAAGCCCTATATTTTCTGTTGATTGTCTTAAGAACATACCAATTTATTTCACATTTCCTATCATTTTCTTGAAATGAAACTTTGCTGGTATTTTGTAGTAATCATTAGGATTATGAATCTGTCATAAAATCGATTTCGGCAAATTATGACCTTGACATGTATTTTCACCTGTAGCGCAAAATGAAGTTTCTGGCATTTACTGCTCATACGGGCTGGAAGGTCACATATTAAGAACAATCTAAAAAGATCAAGTGTATATATTTACAATATGCACAAGCAAAATAATGCTGAATGATGCGCAAATGAACAATAACAAATTCAAACAATTCATATCTAAGCAATTTATAAGCAACAAAAATGTGTTACTGTTACTAAAATTAGTACAAGAAAGCGTAAAGGAAGGTCACCCATTATAACCGCGTGTGTTTGTATTTCTGTTTTAGTGTTCCAAAAATAGTCATCATTTTAAATTATTGTTTGTTTTTGGAATTTTTGTAAACCTTACTTTTGAAAGTTCGTTCGCCTATGGACATGTAGTATATTATTATGTCGGTCACCAGTGTATCCATCCTCGAAAATGAGGTCAGATAAAATAAGTTGTAGATGGATGTAATATATCAGTCTTAAATGTCTTAAAAGTTGTTCAGTATTCTGTATTTGTTTGTTGTTCTGTTCTCTAATGTGGTCAAAAAACTTTTATGCGCATCAAATGTCAATTGCCTAAATGGCAAACATGAAGAATTTTCAAACTCGATTTTCAACACGATTTACCATCCCATATGATTTCAAAAGTAGTAGTATAAAGTTCCCTCTATTAAAAAACAAATTCTTTTCAATTGGCATAGGCGCGTTACGTAATTATGACGGCAGGCGACCAGAAAGTATAACTATTCTTGCAGTAAAATATACAATATAGGCAATATATCAAAATCTCAAAATGGTTGCCCTAAAAATTTGAAATCTCGTAATCGAATGATGCTCCTCTCCTTCTCTTTCTTTTCTTCTTCTTCGTGGATGGTCACATATGCTCTTACAGCAAAATGGTGCTTTCGAAGTCCATATTACAAAAGAAACGACTTAAGAAGAAGTCACAAGTTTTTTAAATGATTTGTTATTTCTTCCAAAATTATGAATATGCCAAAAAATAATTATCATTGTAAATATTTTGTTGTGTATAGTAATGATAATCCGCAAGATAAAGTGTGTATTTTTAAAATATCACAAGCAAATGCAAACGGATGCGCAACTGAATGATAACAAATTCAAACAATTCAACTAAATATTTGTTACTGTTACTAAAATTAGCACGTGTTCTCCTATGAACATGGCGTATATATTATGTCGGTCACCAGTGTATCCATTCTCGAAAATGAGATCGGCTAAAATAAGTTGTAGATGGATGTTGACTTAATTTATCAGTCTTAAATGATAGCCAAAATTAGTTCAGCATTCCGTATTCATGGTATTTGTTTACTGTTCTGTTCTCAGATGTGGTCAACAAACTTTTATGCACATTTTCTTCTTCTTCTTCTTCTTCTTCTTCTTCTTCTTCTTCTTCACTGGATTCAAATCACCATTTCCCTGCTTTTGCATATAAAGTAGGGAAGTGGTAATTTGACAAATCATGTAATTTACAACTCATTACCCTTAGTTCTACGTCTGGGTGTCGTATGAATTTGAAACATTTGTCATATTTTAAAGCTGAAGAGGTGTTTTTTTTTCTTGAATCGGCAATAACTTGTTTTGACCATGGCCAAACTTTTTGGTGGATGGTCACATATGCTCTTATAGCAAAATAGTGCTTCCGAGGTCCATATTACAAAACAAACGACTTAACAAGAAGTCACAAGTTACTTTTAAGCTTTGTTATTATAAATATGCCCAAAAATAATTATCATTGTAAATATGTTGTTGTGTATATTAATGGTAATCCGCTAGATAAAGTGTGTATTTTTAAAATATGCACAAACAAAATGCAAACGGATGCGCCACTGAATGATAACGAATTCAAACAATTCAACTAAATATTTGTAACTGTTACTAAAATTAGCACAAGAAAGCGTAAAGGAAGGTCGCCCATTGTAACCACGTGTGTTTGTATTTCTGTTTGAAGTTCTTATCAGTGTTTCAGTGCTCCAAAATAGTCTTCATTTTGTTGTTTATTTTTGGACTTTTCGTCAACCTCACTTTTGAAAGTTCGTTCTCCTATGGACATGGCGTATATATTATATCGGTCACCAGTGTATCCATTCTCGAAGAAGAAGTCGGATAAAATAGGTTGCAAATGGATGTTGAGTCGTTGACTTAATTTATCAGTCTTAAATGATAGCCACAATTAGTTCAGGATTCCGTACTTGTTTACTGTTGTGTTCTCAGATGTGGTCAACAAACTTGTATGCACATCTTCTACTTTTGTTGTGCACTACCGATTGAAATGAAATAAACTGTATCTAAAAATTCATTTCAAAGACTATAAAATACAATGTTTACTTACTTTCTGACTGTCCGTTAAACCTAAGAAAATTGCACAGAAAGATTGTAAGGTGTGTTTTTTCTGGGACACCCTGTACACACACAAACGCTTAGAAATATTTATCTATGTAAATCAGGAACAATGTGGGTAAAACCGATACTACTAAATACAAAATATGTACTACACTGTTAGAAATGTCTACTATCTTCTATAGAAGATAGTAGATATATTCAAGCGTGATACATATTTTTACAAAGTTGTGATCTGAAATTAATGTTTATGTCTCATAAACTCTTACTCAGCTCTCATTTCAACTTCAAAATATCTGAAAACTTTTTTAAATGCAGACGCATCTAATGTTAAAACTTTAAAGCACGTTTTCTAGGTTTTATGTATATAATCTCGCAGGTCATGCTTGGAAGAATATATTAATCCGCAAGAAAAGTGTGTATTTTTAAAATAATGTACAAGCAAAATGCAAACGGATGACCAATTCAAACAATTCAACTAAACATCTGTTACTGTTACTAAAATAAGCACAAGAAAGCGTAAAGGAAGGTGGCCAATTATAGCCGCGTGTGTTTGTATTTCTGCTTGAAGTTCTTATCAGTGTTTCAGTGCTACAAAATAGTCGTAATTTTAAATTATTGTTTGCTTTTGGACTTTTCGTAAACCTTACGTTTGAAAGTTCGCTCTCCTATGGACATATATAGGATAATATTATGTCGGTATAAAATAAGGTCAGATAAAATAAGTTGTAGATGGATGTTGATTTAATTTATCAGTCTTAAATGATAGCCAAAATTAGTTCAGCATTCCATATTTGTTTACTGTTCTGTTCTCAGATATGGTCAACAAACTTTTATACATTTCTTTTCTTCTTCTTCTCCTTCTTCTTTGGCTATCGTATACTGATGATTAGCGTTCATACTAAACGTTTCTCAAAATGCGTTCGCCTTCTAAGCTGTTCTTTACAAGATGAACCAAGTATGCTTGTATACCAAGGTCAAACCTGTCCATTCTTTGATTTTGTTCATACATTGTTTTTGACGTCCTCTCTTCCTCGTTCTTTCAACTTGTCATTCTAATAAGAGGAATTTAAGTTTCCTATAAGGTGGAGTCCAAGGTATGCCAGTTTTCTTTTCACCAACTTCCCAAGTAGCTATATTTATATCCGAACTGGTTCTTCTACATATATATAGGATGTATTTTGTCTCCTTCCAGTTCATATAAAGCATTCATCTCGAATCACATTTCTGTTGCAAACAGTCATTTTCTTCTGCCTTTAGCCAGATGCTAACTCTGCATGCAATATAAAACAAATACTATAGACAAGAAAGTACCTTTACAAGTTTCATTTTCAGCTTTGGATAGTTGGTCTTGAAGTTGACTCTTTCTTCCATCAGACATTCATATTCTGATTTGACATCTCCTGTTCAGTTTGCATTAGAGGGTTCACGGTATTCAAATCACCCTTTCCTCTTCTTATGCATATGAAGTTGGGTAGTGGTAATTTGTCAAATCGTTTGATTTACAACTCATTATCCTTAGTTCTACGAAGGAGGGGGTTGTATCAACCCCAACCGAGATCTAGTGCTAAAATGTCCTCAGATACAACGCTTAATAACTCACCATACCTCTAAGTTCATCTAAGCGCGTATTGTAGTGAAAAAAAGTTTTGACCCTGCCACCTTCAGGGGTTACGGTGTCCGTTCCAAGTTCGGAGGTCAGAGGGGTTTATGTAACTCCGTGATTTCAAAAATGTTTTTATTCATTTTATTGTAGATATTCAACTTGATATTTAGGTAACTAGTGGTAGTGAGTTTCTACATCAATTAGCAGAAAAAAAAACCCTGCATAATATTGGACATTTCTTCGATATTTTAGAACATTTTGATTTTTGCCTATATTTTCTATACAAATGCCGATTTTCCAGATTTGGTAATTTAGAATTGATGATAACCAATCCCTTACGTTCAGACCTTGCCGGCTTACCTTACTCATCTTTTGGGGCATACATGAACATATTTATTAAAATGTTCCTTTGTTTTCAATTGTTTCTACAGGAAATCAAAGGACACCATTAAAGCAATGCAAACGTTTATCAAGTAACTACGCACGCCCAGTAGCATCACGTGGATGTCCAGTAACATCATCTACAAGACACCGAAGTTCTGCAGTTACCTTTGATGCTATAGCTGATGCTGCCATCAAGCCATTTGAGGCTATACCGATCCCTGGAGGCCATGATAAAGGACTGTTAGGTGTTCTGGCGCCACTGGCACATGCTCTTTGGCATGGAGCATTCACAAAACCTCATGAATACCAGAATTATACCAGCCAACAACTTGGCTCTATTTACAGGTATGATCCATAATGACCCGGGATAATGACTTTATTTGCTGACAAAGATGCATTTTCTTTCACTCTATAAATCTTAAAGTATGCAACAGGCAGCCGATTAACGCACAAAAACCAATATGACCATACGAGAAAATAAATAATTTGTATTTTCCAAATAAAAAAGATGTACTCAATCTTGTTGAATATTCAATTAAACTTATTTTCCAGCTTTATCCATGTGATAGTAAAAAAATTAGCCACACATACTACCAAAATCAAAACAAAAATTGAACAATTCATGTACAAAAATATTAATAGAAGTGATTTGGTCTTAATCAATCCTGATTAATCATTGGTAGTCTCTTACACAATACAGAAACCATAAGTTCACAATGTTGTAGAATACAAGGGATGTGCTGTGGATTTTGTAGTAGCCTTGATTCAAGGCTGACAGGTCTGGGGATGGTAAAAAATATGGCCTTTTTCTTCATTCTTTTCATTTTCTACTTTATGGGTCTAGAGATAATAAAAATATGGCCATTTTTTTTTCTTTTTTCCTCTTTTTTCTACTTTTTTATCCTTCTTTCCTATTTTTAAAACTAAAAAAAACAAGCACTTTTGCAAGCAACACTTTAAAACACTGGATTTATATTATAATAATACTAGTCCAGTAAGTACAGCTAAATAAATCTCAAACATTCATGACCAAACACCTCTGGAAACATTGCAAACTTCCCCTCCAAGCCATAATAATATTGGGTTTTAAAACTACCCTGATATCATTTCTTTCTCTATTATAATTGCATATTGAAATTCCCTTGTATATTCCAACTCTTTCTGGGTTCCCGAGTTGCTAAGTGGAAAAATCATAGGGAGGATAAGATAAAATATAGAAGAGCCAGGAAGTAATATAAAACAGGATTTTTAATAGTGTCTAATCTTGAATGGTATCAGGGTAATTTTAAACACAATGTGGTATAAAATTATGGCTTGAATGTAGGATGAAAACTGCTGTTCATTTTAAAAGTAGATACTATATATAGTAAATTCGAAAAGAAATTTTGATAATAGAAAAGAAAAAGAAGAAGAAAGAAAATATTTTACCGTCTCCGGCCAAGTCAGCCTCGAGTCGAGGCTAATTTTGTAGCAGAGTTTGATTGTATTGTGACGGTTAAGTTTGTTCGTCTCAAGTTTCTAAACAAGCTCTCTGTAATGGAAAAATAAATATTGAAATCTTTGGTGTCTGAAATATTCTATTGGTTGATTCTTAATTTGCACTCTCATGCTCTGTAAATCTTGAAGTATGCAACAAGCAGCCGATTAACGCATAGAAACCAATATGACCATACGGGGAAGTAAATTAGTCCGTATTTTTCGAATCATAGCAACATACCAAATCATGCTGAATATTCAAATAAACATATTTTCAATGTTTGTCTATGTGTAAAAACAAAATTAGCCAAACATAATACCAAAATCATGAAGAATTCATGTAAAAATATATTAATACGCAGTGATTTGGTCCTTATCAATCATTACTTGTCTCTTATACAATGCAAAACCACCAGTTCACAATATTGTAGAATGCAAGGGATATGCTATGGATCTCGTAACAGAGTCTGATTGATTGTTGCATGCTTCAAGGTTTATAGATTATAGTGACAACTCTTCTTTCCTTTATTGCAGGACCAGAGTGAGTGATGGTTCCTGGATGGTCGTGCTGTCTGATCCAGAACTCTTTGAGGCAGCGCTACGTCGAGTTGGTAAACATCCCAGACGTCCAAGCTTACCAGCGTGGATAGATTACAAACGAAAAAACAATATGTCATTAGGACTTCTCACAAGGTAAACTTGCTGCTCAATTGTCTCATCCGCCCCTAACTAAGTCCCCCACCTTCTCCTTCTGCTCCCACTTCTTCTCACCGCGACCCTCCTTCTATTGATCTTGAGTACCAAAGTAAAACCGCTTCCAGGTAAATTAGCTGTTTAATCTCCTCCCATTCATTGTTCATTTAATAAAGTAAATATGTTAAAACAAAACTTCACTAGGACTACTTGTAAGGTAAATTTGCTACACCAGTGCACCGGTGCCACTTAATACCACAACTCCTACTTCTCTTCTTTGTCTCTTCGTCAATTTTTCTTTATAGTGACGGGGAGGAGTGGCAAAAGTTTCGTTCTGCCATTAGCCAAGGCATGCTCAGACCAAACGTCGTTGCTAAACACGTCGGTGACATGCACGAGATCGTCTTGGAATTCATTGAGAAGGTCAAAACAACTAGGAGAGCTGATGGTGTTATTCCAAACATTGAAGAAGAACTGTACAAATGGGCAATGGAAAGTTAGTAGATGAAGTTTGTTTTTACATTCAATTTATTCCATGGTCTTGTGTTACAAGTATTATATAGAAGCAGTTTTTTTCTAATGAGTTTCATCAAATTCGTAAATTATTAAGTCATATTGTCGGCAGATATTTGTTGAAGGTTCAAATGTTAGACTTATACATAAGTAAATTAAACTCAAAATTTGATTGCATGAATACAAGATTGGACCAAGTCCATGCTGTCCATCCCAGGCAAACAGAAGAATTTGGATTTTAAATGACAACTACACACTCTTAGAAGGCCGGGATCAAATTTTTGATCCTTTTTCGGGATCATTTTATTTTGATCCTTTAAGGATTACTTTTGATCCTTTAAGGATCACTTTTGATCCTTTAAGGATCAATATATACAAATGGATTTTTTTAGGATCATTTTATTTTGATCCTTTTTGATTACAATATCAAAGTTTTGATCCGTATTTCTGGATTACTTTGATACGGAAAGGATGAGCTCACATTTTGATACCGCGGTTGGATCCAACGTGATATTTTGTTTCATATTTGAGTACAACCCATAACCGCTGCATAGCGGGGAATGTATACAATGGTGTAACATGTATAAATACGTTGATTTCAACACACACTCCCGTGGTCGAGTGGTTAGAGCGCTGGTCTTGTAATTACCAGCGCAGCAGGTATAAGTGCGGCGTGGGTTCAAACCCTGCTAGGGTAACTTCAGCGTGATGTTTTTATGCAGATCTTTTTATAAGAATTATTTGATCCTTTTTATGGATCAAAAATTGTGATCCTTTTTTTGGGATCATTTTGATCCTTAAAGGATAAGCTCATATTTGATACCTAAAAAGGATCAAAATTGATCCTTTTTGTCTCATATTTGATACTTTCTTTCTAAGAGTGCATGTATAACTATCATACTGGGTAAAACATCTGAACAATATACTTCTTTTGGTTTAAGGAAGCAGAGATTTGGACAAGTGTCCTATGAAGGGGACAAAGACCAAAAAGACCAAAAGCAAAGACCAAAAACGTCATTTTTACATACAAAGCTATGAGAAAAAAATGGAGTGTACCATTTTGTGTCTACTCATTCGGGGAGTTGCCCCCTTCAAAAAATCGTTGTCCCGCCTTGATTTTCTCCTTGATCAAAAGTCTGGCTACGCCATTGTTAAGCTTGAGTCATAAAAACAAGTTTCTAAAGGGTTTTGTTTTGTTTTGTTTCGTTTCGTTTTAGACATTGGCATTGATCACTTTCTCTTCTTTCTGTCTTTTTCCAGCTTCAGTCAAATTTGTCTTTGACCGTAAATTAAACCTGATTAAACCACAGAAATTAGAGCCAGAAAACCAAGCATTCTTCGATGCTGTTAACACCTTGACTTTCAAGACATTCTTGCAATTAGTGGTTCCACAATTTCTCCTGAATTTATTTCCACCCAGCAAAAACCCAACAAATCTGATAAATAGGGCGTGGGATGACATATTAAAACTAGGTAAGTTTAAACCGAAACAAATAACACCTACTGCTTAAAAATATAGTCGGACAAATAAAATTAGGAAAGTTTAAACCGAAAAAAAAACACCTCCTGCTCTAAAATATAGTCGGACAAATACAAATCATAGGATTATTGTTTCTACAGTAGTGCGCAAGTCTGTAAAGTTAGAACAATTGAAGCATTTTGCGCCACCAACGGTTTCCTCTGAGAGGCGATATCTTCCCGATGCATCTTGGGTAAAAAACTCGGCACAATATGAACATTCAGCATTTGACAGAAACACATTTAAATGGTTTATGAACGAGGTGAATAAATAAACCTTTAAAACCAATTTGGTGATTCTGTTTTGCTCCACCTTAAACCACAAACAATAGAGCCAGAAAAACACATAATATATCATTGAGTAATTTTAGTTTATAATACAAAATCTACTTTTGAGTGACACAGTGATGGCGACTTTAAAGAATAACTGGACACAGTGGACAGTACAAAGATTAACCCTCGTCTTCCTAAGCCTTTTTCTTTAACACGTCCCCCCCCCCCCCCTCCCCCTTAGGGAGTGAAATTCATTGAAGTGTCATTTTATCCTTATACCAAAGTCTTTGCAAATATTGAAAAAAAAATGAGAATGGCAAGAGGTTGGATTTGTCATTAACGCATTTTAAATCTCCTTTGTTCCAGTTAAATTATACATGGACGAAAAGATTTCAAGTCTATCCATAAAAGCCGTCAATGGGGACAAGGTTGATGATGGCACCTTTGTAGCATTTCTCATGAAGCAAGATAAACTTAGTCCGGAAGAAATATACAGCAATGTTTCAGAGATTCTCTCTGCCTCTGTTGATACCGTAAGCTCACAATTCATCAAAACTATGCTTTGCAATATTTATATATTATGCACACTTCGGCCAAAACAACGATTTAATATAGGAGAATCTTGACCGCCGTGTCAAGCCTATGTGGTGGCGGCCATCTTGTATTGTCGCTAATGGAGTGTGAGTACCTCCGGTATCTAACAACTTCCCTTGCCAAAGACGCGTGAAAACAGGCATATATCAAGCTTAGAGCAAGTGGCAATAGACGCAACTAAATTACTCGGGACACGTACACGGTTTGAGCGTGAAACAAAACAAAACGCTTACGCTGTATATGCGGTATAAGGTTTACACGATCAGTCTAGCAACCGGGTCTGTTTTGAAACAAATCCAGTTGTACAATTACTCCGCTCTATGAGCGGTAACATAATGGCGCCACGTACAGAATTAGGATTATTTGGTCCAAAAACATTTTGCTGTCACTTACTCATTGGAAATAGGAGCTAAGGGATCACTTCAAATGTCAACCGGCGGTTGACCGCCCGGAACCGCCGGTTCTGGTCGGTTGCTTTGTGTTCTGAACAATGGCAACCACCAGAACCGCTGGTTCCGGATGGTCAGCCGCCGGTCGTGTTTTGATGCGGCCCCTAATGTATCTTAGTATATGAACCGTATTGCAATGGCAATGGTTGGTAATCAGGGGCGAATTTCTCTCCCGGAGGAAGCGATGTTCTCTCTGTATTGATGAAAAATGTGATCGAAAGTTACCTTTTTTTCTTATAAAGAAACTAATGTGTGAAGTACTGTTTAATAAATTATACACTCTTATAACGAAAGGATCAAATTTGATCCCATAAAGTATCAAATATGAGCTTATCCTTTTTGGGATCAAATTTGATCCTTTTTGGATCAAAAAGGAGTGTATTTGATCCGAAAAGGATCAAATTTGATCCCAAAAAGGATCAAATTTGATCCCAAAAAGGATAAGCTCATATTTGATACTTTATGGGATCAATTTGATCCTTTCTTTTTAAGAGTGTATAGTTAAATGACAGGCCACTTTGCATGTTAAGTCAATGGAGACGTATTTACCGGCGTGGATCCGAATAAGTCGATTAATCAGATTGGGCTAATTCTAAAATCCAAATGTCGATGTCTGTGATTTCAATAGCTGCCATGTATTTCATTCACTTTTAGACTTCGTATACCACATCGTGGGGTATTCATCTTTTGTCCAAAAACCAAGGGGTCCAGGAGAAATTATACGAAGAAGTCTCTAGAGCTTTTCCATCTGGAACTAAACCAACGAGAGAGCAGATAGATAACATGCCTTATCTTAAAGCCGTTGTTAAAGAGATACAAAGGTAAACTTATGACATTATACCTATTTTATTCAAACCATAACGTACACGACCACGAAATTTAAATTCCATTAAATGTTCACCAATTAATGGTCACAACATTGATTAACCTAGTTAGGCCGAGAGCCTATTTAACACGGTTATGTGGTTCTCTAAACATGACTGAAAGTTTGCATTATTACAAAAAAGTCTAAATATCGTGAAAGAGCCTCTTTTAAGATGCCAGGATCTGAGCAGCCATTGCAAGTTTGGGGAAAGAGACTCTCAATATATGGTGCCAGAACCTAGAGCATCCATTGCAAATACTCTTTATTTTTAAAGAGGTTTTTTTTATCTTAATATCAGCCAAAAATTATACCAAAATCATGAACGGTTCAAATACAAATATATTTATACGCAGTAATTTGGTTTTAAAAGATCCTTTTTAATTATCACTAGTCTCTTACACAATATCAGAACCACCAGTCCACAATATTGTAGAATACAAGTGATATGCTATGGATCTCGTAATGGAGTCTGATTGCTTGTTACATACTTCAAGAGCTTTCAAGGTTTGTAGAGTATAGTAATAGGTATGGACGAGGATGAAGCAAAACCAGATCTCAACATCTCTTCGTTCCACCAAAGACGCCAGGTGGCATCAGCTACAGTCCTCTACAAGATGCATACCTGTTTATGTCCGGTAGACCTTCATGCTTTGCATCCTCAGCAATATGTTGTCAAGAGAGCCACCCGTTTAAGTCTATCGACACCCTACCATGCTCTTGCAATGCCTGTTTCTAGAACTGTTTCCACTGGCCCGGTGGAACTTTATCCACACAGCAGTACATGTATGGAATGGCTTAACAGAGAGCGTAGTTGGTGACATCGCTGAGAATGGTGTTACATCCTTCAACAGGAGAGTGAATTTTGTATCTTATGTCATGTGTCGGAAGCTTCACCCCAGCATTCCAGTTCTCTGTACATTACAATTCCTTCAAATACAAGCATGAGAAGGCACCATCGTACCCAAACAAGTGTCTCGCCAACCATAAACCTGGCAGATATGGACTACGATCAGCATCAGATGAAACCCGTCTTGCGGTTCCAAGAACACGTTTGATTAGTGCCGGCGACGCTTCTTTCAGTGCCTTTGCACCTCGAGAATGGAACAATTTAACCGAATCCATCCACTCTTTCAAAAAAGCTTTGAAAACACATCATTTCCATAAGTGAGTTTCACCCCTGCCAACATAGCATTGCTCCATCTCCTGTTTGCCAGGATTTTGTTGTTACTTATTGTTTTAATCTCTTGTTGCATGACATGTTGATGAATCTATATTTGTGTGTGTTGGGTTATTTTCATGCTTTGAGTACTATTATCATATTTTTGAATTAGAGTAACGTATAGTAATACTATTGAAGTGTAAATTTTATATGAATTTGTATATATTATCATTGTCCTGCGCTTTGATCTATTGGTAAGGTGCAATAAAAGTATCCGTTAGGCGAGGCGTCACTATACTTCCTCACCAGAGTGAAAACTTCTCACAGACTGAATTTTGTGATATATGGATAATCAGACCCTCTAGGTCAAATATCTTTATATGTTAATATTCAATTCGTATTCAAATCCAAATACAAGTATATAAAACTTACAATTGAGGTACAATGATCAAATCATCTCACATTTCTAGGAGGTATTTCTAAACAGAACTTCTCATTGAGAACAAGAAGTCTAGTGACGTCAGGCCTTACTATTATTATTTTCTTCTTCTTGCTGTGAATTAGGCTATTGGAATAACTATCATTGTGGCAGATAGCCTATGATCAATTCAGTATTTCATAAAAAATTAAGATCATAGATTATGATCATCTTAGAAGTACTTACTTAGCCATTGGAAGGCCAGTGAAATCAAAGAACACTAAAATTATTATCTTTCGATTGTTTGTTTGTTTGTTTTTCAAAGGATTTTCCCTATTACTATCGCCACAGCAAGAATTCTTGACGAAGATATACTATTGGGCGGATATCACATTCCAAAAAATGTAAGTACCTATACAATATTTTTTCACACCTATGACAGTGTCGTATACATAGTATTTATTGAGAGTTTAAAAACACCCCTTTCAAAAAGAGAAGCTTGCAGAACTACGCCGAAAAGCAGTAACATTTGCGAAGCATATCCCTGCAGGGAGGTGATATTTCTCCTCGTGCTGTCATGGTTGCTTGGATTTCCTGTATGGTTCTTCTTTCCCTCTATGATTTGTAACAGGCTAAATGCTTCAAATCAGGCGGTGAGCCGCTATCTTGGCCATAAGTTATCAGTATTACTCTTGTTTAAACCTTTTAGTGTTCTGCTGTTATATTATACAAATATTGAATGCCTGAGAGTGCAATAGTACAAAATATATCATGAGGTCAAATTTGGACTTTTCTATTTCACGAGGCGTAGGTCTGATTTTGACTTTTCTATTTCACGAGGTCTGGATTGAGGTGGACTTCACTTAAATTTCACGAGATTCCACTTAAATTTGACTTTTCTATTTCACGAGGTCTGGATTGAGGTGGACTTCACTTAAATTTGACCGAATATATTTTGTACTATTGAACGTACATAGGCATTCAATATTTGTTTTATATCATAATATCACACAGGTTTGTTACATGCCGTACAATAGTACAAACTATTGCACGGCTCAAATCGCTGCAATCATGATATAAACTGCCCTGATTAGCATTTGACCATGCAAAAGGGCGACATATCGCCAGCAGTACACATGTGTTATCTTGCTAAATTCTAAAGGTGAAATCATACTCGGCCTCCAAACAATTTTTTTCCTACCAAACATTTGGTCGTGACGTCACCAAATATTTGCCATCGAACTTAAAGTATGAGAATGGGTAGCAAACATTTGGTCCAATGCATATGGCAATTCAATAGCATGTGCAATCTAGCGCGAAATTTTATTTTGTCTCAAGTAGGTGTTTAAGTTATTTTGTTTGGAGTCACTCGTCATTTTGACGTCACGACCAAATGTGACGCGTTACATCAAAAGGTACAAGTTGTCGGCCAAGCAAGTTTCGAGATACAGGCCAATTAAGCTTGTAAATTATAAAGAAAATAATAAGAAAACAACCGTCTTTATTCATCATAACTTCGAAACTAAAACTTCAATTTTCACAAGCAATGTATCATTTTAAAGCTTATTTTGTCCTCTTACAAGTAAAACAAAAATCTCAATTTTGTCCAAGGTAGACAACTTGTACCTTTTGATGTAACGCGTCACAAATGTTTGGTAGCGAAAATTTTGTTTTGAGGCCGAGTATGTTTTCGGCTTGATGCCTTGATATGCCTCTACATGATTACTATTTTATCAAATTACTTACTCGATAAATTCTACTAGATAACACCTCAAATCTCATATTGACGAAAATGTGAAAAATAATTTGGCATTCAAGATAAATAGACAAAACGAGAAAAAGTACAGTTCAATTGGTTATACGAAAGGGTCAAGGTCATTACATTTACGCTGGATATTCTCCACAGCGACCCTTGTAAAAAGATAAGTTGAAAAAATATATTTGGATAATTGAAATTTAACTAATAGGAAATTTGGACCAAGTTTATCCCGAATTTTAGGGTCAGGGTTTAGGGTTAGTGTTAGTGTTATGGTTAATTTAGGGTTAGGGTTAGGGTTAGGGTTAGGGTTAGGGTGTAGGGTTATGGTTAGTTTTAGGGTTATGGTTATGGTTTAGAGTTCGGGTTAGGGTATAGTTTTTGATGGGACCTAAAGTACACCTTTTCAGGAAATTTAGAAAAGCTCAGTGTCATAATATATTACAGCATATAATATTTGTATAACATTTATCATGTCTTCTTTTACAGACCCAAATACAGACGAATTTTTACAATGCATGCAGAAGACCAGACGTTTTTGACGATCCACATGAGCTTAGACCCGAACGATGGCTTGATCCAAACCGGAAGTATCATCCGTTCGCCTCAATGCCTTTTGGTCATGGTACCCGGATGTGTGTAGGGCGTAGAATAGCTGAACAAGAGATGTACTTATTACTAGCTGAGGTTAGATATATGATTTCTATTTTTAAAATTGACAAAAATGGCATAAAAGTTGTTTCTAAAGCCAAAAATTCGACTTTCGACTTTCAATCATTCATATATAAATACTTAATCAAATTTGCTGGGATATTGCTTTTTCTTACAATCTGCACTATAAGATCGCCGATCGCACCAAAATGTAAAACAAAGCGAGCCTGAGCATAATTGTTTTTACATCTGTTTCGGTCATTTTGACGAAAACAAATCGGGGTACCACCTAAGGCTGGGTTATGGTAGGCTGTCAAAGTCGGCGGGTAGGGGGTGCCGGTGGTTGCCACCTCTAAAAATTTAAAATCGCCATTTTGACAAAATATCTGCATGCTACATGCTATGGACTTGAAACTTACAGGATATGTTAGAATTGTTGATTCCTTCATTTATCAGCAAATACCCGACGAAAATCGGACATTAAGAATATTTATAGCGATTTTGTGAAAAAGTGGCCATTTTTGCCAAAAGTCGATTTTTTTTTTCGGTCCGGAAATACTTTGTGACGTCATAATTACGTAACGCCTCGACCGATTTTCATGATCTTGGTATCAATGAAAAGAGGAGAATCTACCCTATAGCATAGTAACAAACAATATAACTTAATTGACGGAAGACGTGTTACAAAAAAGGCTCAGGAAGACGAGGGTTAAAAGGGAAAGTGTTTTATAGAATAATAAAAGTGTTTTAAATTCTTGGTTTAATTTTCAGGTTGTGAGGAATTTTCGAATTGAGGTAACCAAGCCGGAAGTAGAATCGCGATGTGGAATTATCATCAACCCTGTGTCTTCAATTGAACCAAGGTTCATAGATCGATGAAGGTTTGAAACTTGATAGATAGAAACTTTAAACAAACCAGGATCTTTGGACATTTGTTGCAACAACTATTATATTAGTTATTTATGGTTAGGATGATGTATGCACTTTTAGTTAAATCGTTATTCCTAATTGCATGGTATATATATTTTATCATCAAGTAGTCGGTATTACATATAGGTCTATAGATATGCCTAAGATGTAATTGGAAAAGGTATACTTATAGCACGACACTGTTATAGGATATTTTATAAGAAACCTTCTCGGAGGCCTTTACCATGTTTACGGGAGAGCACAAATATCAGTACCGTTGCCTTACAATAGCGATGCCTCGTTTAAGGCTGGGGTAGACCTTCAATAGCATGAACTTGTTTTGTACGCCAACTCTCAAACTAATTGCATAAACCATATAAAAGTATACCTTTTTAGAAGCGGATTTTTACCCTGAACATGATGATGATATCAGTTTTTGACCAAAAATGTCAATTTTGGCAAAAAATGCCAAAAACCGTATTTTTTGCCCCAAAATTTCTGGAAAGCCTAACTAAAATTTGCCTTCGTGAAATTTCGAACTTTTTTGCTTTTTGGAATTTAGAAACAAATGTCTAGGAACGGTTTTCTCAAATTTTTGATTTTTATCTTATTTTTTGAAAAAATGCCAAAAATAGGCCAAAAATTGTCATTTTGGTGGCAGCGGTGGGATTTTATGCATTTTTGGACCTATTTTTGTCATTTTTTGGAAAACTAAGATAAAAATCAAAAAATTGTTTCTAAATTCCAAAAAGTAAAAAAGTTCAAAATTTCATGAATGCAAATTTTAGTTAGGCTCTCAAGAAATGTTGGGGCAAAAAATACGGTTTTTGGCATTTTTTGCCAAAATTGACATTTTTGGTCAAAAACTGATATCATCATCATGTTCAGGGTAAAAATTCGCTTCTGAAAATGTATACTTTTATATAGTTTATGCAAATAGTTTGAAAGTTAAAAGTACAAAAACGGTTTATGCCATTTGAAGGTCTACCCCAGCCTTAAAGGGAATACTACTGCCAGCTATAGTAGGTGTTTGGATGTATTAATCCGTCAAGAAGGACAACGGGCGTGAAGGACAACGGGCGTGAGGTCGAAGACCGAACTGAGGGCGCCAGCCAAAAACGTCCTCGATGCTTGCCTCGCTCGGCTCCCGTTGATGGCGCCAGCCCAAAACGTCCTCGATGCTTGCCTCGCCCGGCTCCCGTTGATGGCACCAGCCCAAAACGTCCTCGATGCTCGCCTCGCTCGGTGCCCGTGGTCCTTCTACACGGACTAGGATGTATCCGTCTTTCATCAGACATGACATATCCGAGTCTTTTTATAGTGTACATAACAATATTTGTATATTTTGTATGAAAATAAAGTATTGAAGTTTACTACACAGTTTTTTTTTTTTTTTTTTTTTGAGGTCGGGGCTAATAATGGTACAATACAAAATGTTGAACAACCAGAATGACCAAAATAATGATTGCTCATTAGTAAGATGGAAAGAAAAAGTTAAATCTTCTATAAAACGATTTCTTGTATTCGTGTAAAATATCTAACGGAAAGAGTTGAATCAGTTGGCGTAATAAACATTGTTTTTTGCATGCTGGGTCAAGATAAAACAGATGGCGCCTTTTTAAACCATCCATCGCTCACAATCGCATAACGCATGCTTGAAGTGACGTCATATCTGAGCTCTGATCCAATCAGAATCGTCGTTTCAAGAACGTTCATGCATACAAAATGGCTGCTCACGAAAAATCTGCTATCGTTTTCTCAATAGACAACTTTCCTATTCACGCTGAAAGAACCGTATTTCCGGGAACTTTCGCGCAATCGTCTATCATTAATAATAGAGAGATTGCGATTACCACGTTACACGGGACGGGATACAGAAACGTGAGCACTTTTAACTCACGTTTACGTAACGGTTTACGCCAACGCGCAATACCATAGATTGCCTATGTATATTTCATTATGTCGCCCTCTCAGCAAAGAATTTTCTATTCATGCAACGATTGCCTATTGTGAATGTTTCATGATGTCGCCCCCTCTCATAATGGTCATGAAATAAGATATTTCTGATCGAGGGCGTAAATTCTTAAGCTAAAGAAATGATATGCATCGCTTATGATATCTATGAATGGTTGGCTAATTTTCAATAGAACTCATGTACGTATTGAATGAATAGCCACGTAAAAAGACTCACTTCAAACGGTAATTTCAACATGTGTTGCTGCTATTCGCGTATTATTGATCGTTTCCGTTCAGGGTATTGGCTTTCGCAAGCAGATGTGTAGAACTTAAAACTTTGACACAGAAGTCAATGCAAAATCAGAAAATCCCCACTTACGGGTGTGTAAGTGTGAAGTTTGCAACCCATAATCTTTACAACCAAACGCAATTAAACCTCGATAAGTGCTGGATACAAGGAAGTTTTAGGGGGGAATACGGATTCGGCCGCCATTTTGATTTCCCGCCGTGTAAATCCTATGGGACGGCAGCCATCTTGGATTGTCGCTCATGGAGGGTGAGTTATTGTACCTCCGGCATTTTACGGCTCTGCGTGCAACCCTTCGAGAGTCTTCGCTACGGATTAGCGGGAAAATCGGCGTACTTTAATCAGAGCAAGTCGCAATCCACGCTACATGAAACGCAGACACGTAACTTCCTTGGCTGGATATGTATGTCTGTACATTATTTTTGCATGTGTTCATCTGATTTTGATATAGCTTTTATTTAAAACAATAGGGGATATCGATTAAGTGATTAGTATTCACGTAAAAGTGTACGTGAAATTCTGCAGTACACGGTGTGCTGTACTGTTCAAGCAGGTAATGGTAGGCTGAATTTCAATAGAACTCGCGTTTTCGTTCTCGTTCGCGTTCTGGAAATCACAAACTCTCCAGTGTCGTGCGCACAACGTCATCTGGGCACAACGTAATATATGACCGATTGCGCAGAAATGCCCGTATTTGCGGTACTTTCAAGATGCATTATGGGACATACAAAAGTTGTCTATCGAAAATCAAACTAGCTTTAAATTAGCTTAGATGAAACGTTATTCGCAGGATGTACTTAATATAATCATGATAATGTAGGTTTCTATTCTTTTTCGTTAAACAATTGATGTATTTGTGTTGGGTTTAAGCTTACAAAATATGTGTTTGTGAGGTGTGGATTAAAACCATGGTGCTATTCAGGGGTCCGGTTAAAACCATGGGGCTATTCAGGGGTCCATGGTGCTATTCAAGGGTCCGGTTAAAACCATGGTGCTATTCAGGGGTCCGGTTAAAACCATGGGGCTATTCAGGGGTCCATGGTGCTATTCAGGGGTCCGGTTAAAACCATGGGGCTATTCAGGGGTCCGGTTAAAACCATGGGGCTATTCAGGGTTCCATGGTGCTATTCAGGGGTCCGGTTAAAACCATGGGACTATTCAGGGGTTCGGCTTGTCTCATTATTGCAAGATTTATCAGATAATCGTCAGCAGCATCGCCTGTACGGTATTTTCAATAGTAAACTAATCCCTAGAATAAAATTGAATAACTTCGTTTTCGAACGCCGGCATATTTTAAGTATATTTTTTGAAAAAATAGCCCACTTCCATGTTAATTGCAAAATAAATTCGGTTTCCCTGGGCCTATTCTACTAAGATATAAGCAGTTGCAGTCTACCGGGAATTATAAAACACACGAAACAACGAATCAGAGTGCATGGTACGAGCAATATTCATTAATAAGCATATTTATTTCAATAAATTCACGAATTATTTCATATAATTTAAATTTCGTCACGATAATTAACTTTTTGCCTTATTTTTTCAAAATGTAAGATAGGCAATAATTTTATCAGCGTGACGATTTGATTAATACACTACAATCCGCTGTGTATACGCTGTGGAAGTAGTGACGTCATATTTATGATAAGTAGCCAAACACGTGTGACACCCAAATCAGACCATCTTTACATTCGATTTTTGTTCACAAACTGAATAAAAATTGTGACAGGGATGACCTTCTGGTATAATATACATATAAGACTCTTTTCTATAGAACATTTCCGTGATTTATGCATATTTTTGCTTCATTTGGATTCAAAAGTACTAAAACTAAAATGGAAATTAGACTTAACATGTGGTAAAAATGGCTACCACGTTTGTTTGGAACCAGATCGCACGTGTTGGGTAAGTTGCATAAATTATAGCGTAATTATATACTTACACAGCGTATGAAAGCAGAAGCAACAGAATCGTCTCATACAGAAAAGTTAATCATTTGCAGTATCTAGACTTTATCATAACTGTAGGACGTCATTAATTTAGTTTCGAGGTAAGTACCTAATGTGACTTATTTGTATACTATTTCCCTCATAAAACAAAATCGGTATATAAAACAAATATTGACTGGCTCT
>JXSR01S075099.1:80415-93994 GCA_000969725.1 Ophiothrix spiculata | reverse complement strand
GTATCGAGCGTAAACTCGCGTAAAAAAGACCTACTTCAAACGGTAATTTCCACATGACTGGCTACTATTCACGTATCTTAAATCGTTTCCGTTCAGAGAATTAGCTTTCGCAAGCAGATGTGTAGAACGTGAAAATGTCACATAGAAGTCAATGCAAAATCAGAAAACTCTCATTTACGGTTGTTTAAGTTTGAAATTTGCAACACAGAATCTTTACAACCAAACGCAATAAAACCTCGGTTATTGTTGGTAATGTATGTCTTGACATTATTGTTGCATGTGTTCATCTGATTTTGGCATAGCTTTCATTTAAAACAATAGGGCATATTGATTAAGTGATTAGTATCCACGTAAAAGTGAACGTGAAATTCTGCAATCCGCGGTTTGATGTACTGTTCAAGCTGGTAATGGTTGGTTGACTTTCAATAGAACTCACGTTTTTGTTCCCGTTTTCGTTCGCGTTCTGGAAATCGCAAGCTCTCTATTGTGACCATAGTCTTATTAATAAAGTGTGAACTATATAAACAAAGAAATATACATAGTATTTATCATATTCAATAAATACATTTATTTTAGGTTTACCAGGATGAACATGGGTATATGTTTTTATCCCTACTCTCTAAATATTGTTATATGAACCTGAATATTTGTTTTTGTTGATAAATTAATGTATACTTTTATAATTTATACGTATATATTGCAGCACTGAACTGATTGAGAACTGTGGAAGTAAAATGTATGCATATATTTTGAAAATATATTTCTACTATACAAATGTGGAGCTCTATACTGACATATTACGCTTGCGATATTTTAAAATGGCCACTCACGTCTTCAGGTATGGGTTAAAATATCATATACAGATGTTCAGCTTAATTTACTCGGAGTAACTTTGGAGTTTGATATTTACAATGTTAATGGGTCACATATAATTTATTACAAGATATTTCACTAGAAAACTTCATGCACAAAAAGTGACATACTACTACATGTAGGGATGCCTTTCTCTTGCATATCTTGCGAGTATTATCAAATTGCAGTATGCAAAGAAGCGTGTGAAGAAGTACCTGACCTACCAAATCATCTAGAATTTGGAAGGCATGTGCAGGATGGATATCTGGTTGCAAAAACAAATGCTACGTCCATCAAAACCCCTATGTCATCTGTCAAAATTTAAATGCGGGTGTATTTTTGGCAAATGTAAAAAAAAGTTATTCATGTGCATAGGCTGAAGTGCACCTTTAAAGTAAATGATTATATAGGCTATAATAAATATATTGTGAACATTGCATGTGATACTTTAATTTTATCCCTATTTATATTATTATATCATCATCGCAATCATTGTTGTTCATCAGACTGTTTAAATTTTGCCACTCAGTCTGTACAATTTGTACTAAATTTGGATGGTATAAGGAGAGACACATAAACTAATCGGCAACAACTTGCCGTTATCTGAACTAGACGGCAAAGACAAATTTCGGGCATCTGGCTGGAACATATTCAATTTGATGCTTTAAAATCAGAGATATAGTACACAGGCACACAACTAAATGTTGTTTCAAAAGAGGAATCTATATGTGTAAGATTAGTGGAGAAATAGACTGTTCTGACTAGTGCAGATATTTAAAACACATTGCCGACTAGTTTACGTATCTCCCCGAAGTCAATTTTTAGTTGAATGTACTATAAATTCCTATGAATTACGACATTACAGCCAGTAGCGGCACCAGCATCTCATTTCTGGGGGAAAACAGGGGGCAAGACAAAGTTTGTAATAAAATAACGCGCGCAAACATTTTCGGAGCAAAAATATTATGCTCGCGTAGCGGGCATTTTTTTTTTTTTTTTGACAAATTTGTTTATTTTGGCTAAAAACGCGTATTTTTCACTAAAAGAATGACATTTAATAATAAAATACGCGCGAAACGCCCAAAATTTGTACATTTGATGTCAAAATGATCAATAAAAAGCGGTAATTGAGAGTAATTTGCGCCTAAAAGCTTCTGATTTTTTTCTGGGGGCCAAACGGGGGTGGGGGGGGTATTTTTGGGGGGGTGGGGGGGATTGGGGGCCTAATGCCCCCAATGTCCACCCCCCGCCACCGTGGTGCCGCAACTGATTAGAGCCTATGAGTTTTGGTTTTTCATCTTGTTGTTGACATGGTTGAGGCCCATGGAAAGGTTTGTGAGGGTGCGGTGATGTCGGTTGGTGGGGTTGCTTGGTGCCTTGGGTTGATTTTAATTTAAACGTACGTTGTTGATCGTTTCAAAACGTATATTATGTGAACAAATCTTTTAAAAATGTTTTCTTTTTAAAAATACCTCAAGTTACGCTCACTTGCAATAGACAAGTAATTTTTTTTTCAAAACCTAGACATATTTATTTAAGTTGCCATTTTGAATAAGTGCAAGCGTAAAATTAAAGTACACCGTCAATTTTGGCTAGTAAAAATATACTTCTAAATATACATAAAGACAAAATACTTCAACACATCAATATGTTCAACACTACAGGAAATTGTGCAAAATTGATAACATCATTATGATTATATTACTATTTACCCTCAGACGTAATTAGGTATGTCGCCATTTTGAAACAATGCAAGCCCAATTATACATAGATATCCAAATTTATATAGCATAAATATATGTCACAACATTTTGTTGACAAAATACTTCTATACTTCGCAAAATGCTGAATAGGAAAAAAATATTAAAAAGTACATATTTTCCTTACCCCATACGCAAATAAGTATGCCGCTATTTTGAAATAACGCAAGGAAAATATTTGAGTAAACCTTCTAATTAATATCAAGGATAAATATTTCCCTCAATTCATAAGGACAAAATAATTCCAAACACACTGTTAATACGTTTTTGATAAAAAAATGATTGATTTTGGCGCGATTATTGTAATCTAACCAACAAAATATGATGTTCGATTTAATCTATACGGGTGCCCAGGTGAAATCGTGCACCGGTTCTATGTGATCGCAGCCTAGAGATACGGTAATACCCAAAACCGAATCAAAACCAAAGAATAATATGAATTTTGTTAAACATCAGCCGAAGGGATTGATCAAAAGTATGAAACGGGTCGAAATTTAAGGGTTATAGTTACAGAGTGAGTGGTACACGCTAAAAAAGTTGTGTTAAAAAGGGAACATGGTTAATATAACAGGTTGGGTTAAATTTTGCACAATGTTGGGTAAAATTTGACACAATGTTGGATAATACGTGCACCATTACCCAATATTGTGTTAAAAATAAACCAATATTGTGCAAAATTTAACCCAACCTGTTAACCATGTTCCCTTTTTAACACAACTTTTTTAAGAGTGTAGGGTTGGGGTTAGAATAATGGCCCAAGGAGCCACTCTATAATCTAGTCATATTTTTAGCATCATCAAGCAGAATCTAAAAAAGGTACTTTTTCACACAGCGATGAGGGGTGGTGGGTGTTTAGGGCTTTGTTCGGCGCAAATTTAGGCAATATCTGACTGTATATTCATCGAAACGAGCGAATTTGGTATGATATTGGGACGGTAAACGTGTTTCCACCCCCCCCTCCCCCCTACACACACACACACTTAACCTGGCTTGCAGTAGCGTAACAGGCGGGGGTCAAGGGGGGGCAGACCGCACCCTCTGACGACTTTGACCGGGATGAAAATGACGGAAAATCTTGATTAATCAGCCGGTTTTTACCCTCTCAGCAGGAAACTCCAGCTTTAGACCGGGAAAATAAAGCTCAAACCAGGCTGTTGACCCCCCTGACAAGCGACCTCTGTTACGCGCCTGCTGGCTTGCATGCCTCCTCTGGGAGCTTATTAGGGTTGGTACCAAAATGTTGCTCATATTTTTTCTCATAACCCATGTGAAATTTCACTGCTAATTCATGTTTTGTTTTGTACATTTGTATAAAAATGAGTCTAATTATGGTAACCATAATTAATTTTACACATTAACATATAGGCAGCTCTGAAATATAAAATTGTCCATAAAATCAAAATGGTTTGACCGATTTAGCTGAAGTTTGAAAATTAAACCTTTTGAGTGATCATCTTTCATATGTCATTTAAAAGTAAATTTTGAGAAATCAGAGCAAGCTCCTTTAAAGTGTTGGTGAAGGGATGGAATCTGCAAAACAGTTCCAATTTTAAGGTTTAGGACTGGATCTTTGGTTTGGATTAGGGTTCGTCATGCAAAAAAGTCGTAACTGACATTTTTGTCAAAATTGAGATGTTGATGGAATCATAAATATGAATATTGTTTTTAATCATATTAGGATCAAAACAAAATGGCGTATTTGCATGCTTGATTTTCCATTTAGGCCTATCCAAGAAAGTCGTATCTGCGCAGATACGACTTTCTCGTGTAAGTAGTATATCACCAATGTTGCCAAGAAAATCTGCTGCAGATATGACTTTCTTGTAAAAGTAGTTAATCAACCGTATGAAACCAAGAAAATCGTATCTACTGCAGATACGACTTTCTTGAAGCCCTATCTTTCTTGTAAAAAATAGTTTATCAGACCAAGAAAAACGTATCTGCAGCATATAAGAGGTAGTTTATCAACTATTCCCAAATTTGCGACAATTATAATATTTTGATTTTCGACAAAATGTCAGTAAAAGAAAGCGATATAAAAATCTGGATTTACCTGTGCAAGATGAGTCTAGCATCATATTCACACAACAATTGGCTAATGTTTTGTTGAATGTCACACAGCAATCCATATCGCTTGATATCTCAATTTCAATGATGTTAAAGAGCCAAATCCATTCAGGGACGACTGGTGATGTTGTAATTTGTATCCACTTGTCAAGAATGTCATAATTGGTCCAAAATCTTGGCAATTGGATGAATAACTCAATGCAGCCTTCTTTAAATCCAATAACATTTATTAGACGCTTAGGTATTCCCAGCTGGCCATGTAGAACATTTAGTAGTTCAGGAACGTTCAAATTATCGAAATTTGTTGTCCTTCCATAAAGATGCAGTCTTGTTTTAATTCTTGTTACAAATGCTCCACTGGCTTTTGACTCCATAATTTCATGAATATGTTGAAAATGCAGAATCTCTTGCTCTGGATACTTTTTCCCATGCTCTTCAATGTCATCAACAAGGTCGTGACATTGACATCCTCCTTCTTTAATCGCTGTCATTAATATATGCTGGAGGTAAATCAGGTTACCTGGACTCAGAAGACAACATTTCTCAAGTGTGTCAATGAAATGTTTACCTCTTTCTACATTCTCTAAGATTAATGAAGGAATCCCATAAGTCTTATTACTTGAACTTCTGCAATATATCTTTAAACGGTCCAATAAACGGCAATCCGCATCGATGCGTTCTATAATTCTTTGGAGCAATACATTGTAAGGCATGAAGGATGGGATA
The DNA here is from genome assembly GCA_000969725.1 of Ophiothrix spiculata. Taxonomy (NCBI): domain Eukaryota; kingdom Metazoa; phylum Echinodermata; class Ophiuroidea; order Amphilepidida; family Ophiotrichidae; genus Ophiothrix; species Ophiothrix spiculata. Next base: position 88,589 of record JXSR01S075099.1, on the reverse strand, counting down.
GCTTTGACACCTTTTGGGTGTTGAAAATATTTACCACTATCATTTTGATTTTGCTCATCGCTATCCCATTTTTCCTGCAAGATTCCTTGAGCTTCTTTGAATCCACATCTTTCCATACAGTCAAGTATTTTCCATCTTGTGGCTAACTTGCCATTTCTTTGTCGCCAAAGTCGAAGCACATTTACAGCTTGCAGGCTGTAATCGATATCATGTGAAACACCTTCAGCCTTTTCGATGTTATGGAGTTCAAGTCCAAGTTTAATAAACAATTCTTTCAGTTGGCTCTTGCTAAGTTTGGCATCGTTCGCCACTTCTAAAATGTCTGCATCTGTTATTTTCTCCATACTTTGAGCACAGTTAAAATAACTTTATGTATGACAAATAAAATAACAAAACCCTCTTCATGCGTAAAGCAATTAACTAGTTCACTCAGTCTGTGGAGTGATGTCAAAGTACGAAGTCTTATTACTTATCATTTTGTGTAAAGCTACTATAATGTTGTGTTATAGGCCTATTTACATGAGCCTGTAGGCTTGATGCTATAGCATTTCCAATGCCCGGAATATGTGTTACCAAACCGCACGTATAACACAATTTACGCCCATTTAGAATTGTATGAATGAACACTGTATATTTTTTTATTTATGTTCATCGATATTTAAACATTATGTGTAGGCATGTTGCTTCTGTTGTATTTTCTGTAAAGAATGTGCGGGTTTCATCGCTAGATGCACTAGGGATCTCATGTGCATTAACATTTCACGCGTGATAATATGTACGTTAGTAAATACAAATATGGACTTTACACTCTAGAGGGCGGTGTAAAAGTGACCCATCTAACGATCAATTACCACATACGAATTGCACGTATGCTTCAGTCCTGTGCAGGATTCATAATCGGAAGGTTGTGAGTTCGAGCCACGCTAGCGCCTACGTGTTGTGAACTCACTTTATCACACTTGCCTCGTCGATCCAAGCGCATTGGGGAGCTTTTTAGGTGTGGGGGTTATCACAACCTAAGTGCTGATAGGTCTGCGCCTTTGATCATTGGCTGCAAGTGGCCTAGTGTAAGGCGAAGTGGTTCTGATGATTCCCTTGTTACGGCGTAATAATAATGTTCAAATTATGTTCAATGTTTATTTTTCCATAAGATAAATATATATATATGCAGCTGTGGAAATACCCACATGATAGTCAACCCGGGGTTGACCAACCCTAGGTTGTCTTCCACTTAGTGCTTGGACTCCATACGTAGAACATACTATATCATACTACTATAAAGTCATACGTAGAACATACAACATTATAATACTATTAAGTATATCTAGGCTTAAAATATATATACTGACTATGATTACCATGGGTTGATAAATGAACTTCATTAACAACTTCAGGTTGGTAAGTGCGGAAATGAAGATCACCAGGGTGGACAGCAGCACTTGATATTTGGCAGCAGCATTTGATATTTGGCAGGGAGTGTAGGTCAAAAATACAATAGCGGACATTCAGCTATGTGGATTTATATGTATTTAGTTGTATATGGAGAAAGATAATACGACACAAGCTGAGTGTGATTTGTTGTCAACGTCATCATTCCCATGCCTTTGTGTGGTTGGTAGGCTTAATGTGTTACGATGAATGTTGTTCAGAGAAATGATTCACCTAATATGATATTGACTGTGTGGGAGCCCAGAAATACTCTAAACTATGATAACCCTAGGTCGACCAGTAAATTCAATAACAATTTCAAATTGTCAATTATGTGAATGAACATCACGTACATTGAACACCTGCTATAAAATATCACCCATTATGGTGGTTGACAAATGAACTTCACTAATAACTTCAAGTTGTTATTGCAACTGACTATGAATACCCTGGGTTGACAAATGAACTACATTAACATCCCCATCAGCGCCAGGATTCAGTAAGATAAGTTACATATTTTTGTATTTGTGGAAATATATTTTGACAATGTTCTTGTAGTTTTATTTGTTCATTCTTCTTGTTTATATGTTCCTGTGTATCAGATGAAGAAAAGTTTACTTTTCGAAAGCTTGTAAGTCCGTCTATTAATCGTCTATTTTGTGGATTATCCGTTTCTTGTTAATTGCTGTTTGGTGAGTTTGATAATACTTTTGTTTGTGCATATATTAGGCCTTCAAAATTATTATTATAATTTTTTTGTTCTTCTTTTTTATTTTATTTTCTGTACACATTAAGCTTATGTTGTTATCCTCCCCACATTAAGTTGGCTTACGTTGTTTTTATTTGGTTATTTAATTATGCTCTAAAGTAACCTTCTGTATCAAATTTGTTCCTTGATCCTTGTCCGTTGGATCTACTTTATATTTAAATTTCTAACATCCCCAGGTTATCAATTATACGAGTAAAGATTACCCAGGGTGTACATTGTACAACCTGCTTTAAAACAACTGATTAAATTTACCTGCTTTTCACTACTAGTAATAGTATGTTCTACATATAGATACCTAAGTGGAAGACAACCCAGGGTTGGTCAACCCGGGGTTGCCTAACCCTGGGTTGACTATCATGTGGGTATTTCCACCGCAACAATGCAATAATATAAATCGTACAATAAATAGAATACATAAATTATGTCTTACGGAGGAGTAGACCAGAAGGCCAGTAAGGCCAGATACCCATTGAATGAAAATTGTTTCAAGAAAAAGGAAAGTTCACAATACAACACAAAAAGGATGCCAGCTCAAATAAAAAACGGGGTTCAATGTTTAGATTCAATCATAATTTTGAATAAGAGATGCTTTAGTTGATTACGAAAGTGTTTGACAAGTTTTTGATTCTTTTATTATAAAAATGGCCAGCGCTTTGTATCTTTTGGCAAAGGCGCAATATAAATGCCGGAATTATTATTATCATTATTATTATTATTATTATTAATTTGCCCATGGGTCATTCCAATGTCAAATGTCACAAATGTTACCAAAATGTTACATGATGCTGCCCTTGAGTTTGAATGAGCTTGAGTTATCTTCATGGGCTGCTGCATACCTGGAACATATCAAAAGCTAATTCGAATTGAAGGTCAAGAACATGTAACATTTTGGTAACGTTTGTGACATTTGAGATTGGAATGACCCCCATATATTCTTCTAGCGGCTAGTGCGGAGGCTAGTGACCCTTGCCTTTGGAACTGGCACTGATTACAGCCAGCTAGTCCAAACGTTCGCCAGTCCGAAGGTTCGCTAGTCCGAAAGTGAAAAAAAAAGGTTCGCTAGTCCGAAAGTGAAAAAAAGGTTCGCTAGTCCGAAAATGAAATAGGGTTCACTAGTCCGAAAATGAAATAAGGTTTGCTAGTCTGAAAATAAAATAGGTTCCGCTAGTCCGAAAAATAATTGGTTTTGTTGATTTGCAACCCAATCTTTTTTAGGACTTTTTTCATTTTCGGACTAGCGAACCTTTTTTTTCATTATCGGACTAGGGAACCTTTTTTTTTCATTTTCAGACTAGCGAACCTTTTTTCATTTTCGGACTTGCAAACCTTATTCTATTTTCGAACTAGCGAACCGTTTTTCATTTTCAGACTAGCGAACCTTATTTCCTTTTCGGACCTCGAACCTTAGGATTAGCGGACCTTTTTAAATAATTTTTTATTTCATTTTTGGACTAGCGAACCTTTGGACTAGCGGGCTGTAAATCCACAGAATCGGACGGACGGTTAACGGAACTCAGAACGAGGGCAAGTAGGAGATATATCATACTTGCCCTCGTTCTGAATTTCGATTCCCCGTCCGATTCTGAAGATTTACCCCTTCAACGGCGGGAGTATGTCAATTATAAATATGGTCTATATGGGCTGAATATAAACCCTGGTAAAAATCGAGTACAATTCTAGTACAAGATTGGAATGTGCACGTTTGGAAGATCATTTGAGTACAAATTATTTTGTACTAGAAGTGTACTAAAACTGTACTAGAATTATTTTCCAAATGTGCTCATTCCAATCTTGTAATACATGTAGAATTGTACGGTATTTGTTCTAGATTTTCTTTAGAAACTGCACCTTAGTGTTCAGTATACCATTGATTTTATACAGTACCATATTGTCAGAGTTTTAATACAGCTATTTTGAAATTGCAGAACTAGAATCGGAGATTTGGCAATTTAGTTATTGTTTATTGTTAGGAGGGGCAACTGACATTGTGTCAAACTTTTGATGAGAAATTGAAAATAAGATCGTTATGAGTCATCTTTTTAAAAGCTACATCAAATATTTAGATGTATCATTTTGCTTTGGGCCTCATATCATGCATATATATGTCAGTTGCCCCTCCTAACCATAAATCTTGGCACCGCGCCTGTTGTAACCAGATAATCTCCGTATAGCAACTTGTTTGCGTTTGTAAGATATCTTTTGAAATTTGATGTGTTCATATTGAATGGTGAAGATAACTTGTCCGGAATTACCCATGAGTATGCCCACACTAATGGAAATATGAATTGCAATAACACTTGTCCAGCAATACCCAAAAGTGACATGAACTACCTTAACAGTGTTTGGTCTACTAATCAACTTTAAAGATACCTTAGTACACCACCCTGGAAGGTAATTACTAAATATCTAAAAAATCGTTATGTTTAATGTTATATAGACGGTTTTTGTCATGTTGAAGCAACCCCACCCCTTAATTTTATCTCCGTACCGGAGAATACCTACGGACGGATTTTTCAAGTTTTATGTTTTCACGAGCAAAATTTTAACAACTGACTATGAATGGTGGACAAATATTAGGGCTTTATAATCATATAAGTTCTGCAATATCATGAAATCAAATTTGGACCTTTCTTTGCAGATCTGGTTATCGCATTATTATAAATCACTGAGAGTTACTTGTCAGTAAACTGTCAAGTCACTGCTGTTATATGCCTATTATTAAATTGCAAAATCGCCAACTCTTAGTTGTTTAGTTGTGTAATGGTAAAAAAAGCTGTATTAAAACTCTGACAATATGGTACTGTATAAAATCATGGTACAATGGTATACTGAACAGCAAGATGCAGTTGATATTCAGCCCATATACAATGACGACTTGATCAGTGCCAGTTCCCCGGGCATTTCCAGGGAAGGGTCACTAGCCACCGTATAGCCGCTAGAAGAATATTGGGGGCAAATTGACATATTGCAGTTATCGGCAACATTTCATATACAATGCACACACAACGCTCGTAATCGATGCATGACCCCGAGATGTCTTCCCGTGTTTTGGGTATAGGATGATAACTTACCAAGATCGCTGTATCAAAACTAACCAGCCGATTTTTTTCGTACATTTTGTTCCTGATTTATTAGGCTTATGTGATATTTTTTTTATTTTGCGAATTGAAAAGGGGAGGTTGAACTTATGTTTAGCCGACCAGGTTCCCTACGGGGATGACACCCCAGCTTACATCTTTACGGGCTGCTAAAAGTACTTTCTTGTTTCGGCCCCAGGAGTAAGTGGCTACGGCCCTGGTATATTTGGCTTAGGGTTGACTGCCCTAATCATCTTATCTTGTTGTCATGTTGTATATAAAAATGGCCTCGAAATGGACGGATCTTCTGCACTCTTAGAAGGCCGGGATCAAATATACGAGTAGTTTTCCGGATCATTTTATTTTGATCCTTTAAGGATCACTTTTGATCCTTTTTTGGATCAATATATACAAAAAGATCAAATTCACAAGGATCATTTTTGATCCGGTTTTAGGATCATTTTATTTTGATCTTTTTTGATTACAATATCAAATTTTTGATCCGTATTTCTGGATTACTTTGATACGGAAAGGATGAGCTCATATTTGATACTGCGTTTGGATCTAACGTGATCTTTTGTTTCATATTTGAGTACACCCCATATCCACTACATAGCCGGGAATGTACACAATGATATAAATACGAAGATTTCACCACACTGGTCTCGTATTTTACCTGGTGTAAGTGCGGCGTGGGTTCAAACCCTGCTAGGGTCACTTCAGCGTGATGTTTTAGGCAGATCTTTTTTATAAGAAATATTTGATACTTTTTTCGGATCAAAAATTGTGATCCTTATTTTGAGATCACTTTGATCCTTAAAGGGTAAGCTCATATTTGATACCTAACATGCCTAAAAAGGATCAAAATTGATCCTCTTTGATCCTTCCTTTCTAAGAGTGTGATGACGACCTTTTTTAATGGAACCGACTATGATTTTGGAATTGTGATTTTACTTCTGATGCCCCTGCCCCTGCTCATGCTTTTGCTTCTGTGTGGTGATATCCATCCTAACCCAGGATCAGCCCAAAACATGTTCATTGCTGAAATGAATAAAGTTCATTGTTCCAAATCTGAGAAAATTTAGTACAATATACTCACATTTTAGTGACGTTTCATCGTTATACTAACGACTTCTTCAGACTGGCAACTCTGTTTATCTCTTAACACTGACGTCTTGGACATAGAGGGCGTCGAGAGAAACAGCTGGTCATAGATGTGATTCAGTACGTAGGCCCTGTCATCCTTGTTCAAAGTTTGTTTGCCCCTTCTGCGTATCCAAAGGGATTCCTTGAGGCGTCTAGTTCTAGTGTGAGACTCGCGGTCAATAACTTTGGCTTCTTCCCAGAGAATGGAATGATTGGTTAAGGCAACATGCTCCGCAAGGGCAGATTTATATTGTTCACTAGTGACTGATTGGCGTGCGGCACGGGTGGAATGTTTTTTTGCCACTTTTTCAGATTCTTTCTTATGTTCCTCAAATCTAGCACTGAATGGTCTGGCCGATGTATGATTTACCACAGTCTTTGCATTTGATTTCATAGATAGATTCTGATTTGTTAAGATAGTTAAGTTTGTCTTTTGGATGCACTAAGTAGCAACATTTTCATGGAGTGGCTTGAAAATGAAGCCATCGCCTCTGCTCCCATCAACTGCCGTCCACGATTTTGGCGCAGATATGTCGACGACATCCTAGAAATTGTACATAGAGGGGAGATGGACAATCTCACAGAACATCTCAATAAAGTTGACCCCTTCAACAGTATTAAATTTACTTACGAGGAGGAATAAGATAGTGCCATACCCTTCCCAGACACTCTGATCATAAGAAAACCTGACGGTTCGGTGAAGTTATGTATTTATCGGAAAAAGACACACACCGATCAATATCTTCATTTTTCCTCGCACCACCCGCTTCACCATAAACTCGGTGTGATCAGGACTTTACTTGATAAGAGTGACGCGATAGTGACTGAACCTGCCGATAAGGAGAAAGAGGAGTCCAACATCCGACAAGCTCTATAAACGTCTTGCGGTTACCCACAATGGACTTGCGGTTACCCACAATGGACTTTCAATAAAGTTCAACAAGACAGAGCTCGGCCAAAAACCAAATCCAAAGCAAACAATCGCAAAGACAATAACAAATCCAAGGGCCTTGTGTTTTGCCATACGTAGAAGGTCTTTCTGAACGCGCTATCAGAGTTTTCAAGAAACACGGGTTTTCGACATCTCTCAAACCTCACAAAACTCTCCGCAGCTACTTAGTGCATCCAAAAGACAAACTTAACCATCTCCAGAAATCAGACTCTATCTATGAAATCAAAAATACATAACAATCCAGATGAACTTATTTAAAGAAAGTTCATTGCTCGATTTACCAACATAAGAGGTATGCGTACCAACTGGGACTACTTGGAACACGACCTGCTTACATCTCATCCACATATCTATGCTGTTTCTAAAAGTAAGCTCAACAGTAAGGTGCCAGATGAATCACTGGCTGTACCAGGATATTCCATCTTCAGACGCGACAGGCCCGATGACTCAGGCTGGGGTGGTCTGATTGTCTTCTACAATGATGCCATCACATGCACTAGGATGCATGAATTTGAACACTCACAATATGAAATGGTTTGTCTCAAGCTCCAGTTACCAGGTCGACTGGAGTTTTTTTTATTCATATCTGATGGAACTCCATCCAACATCAGAAGTTATTGTTTCTGGTGACATGAATGCTCTAGGATGCATGAATTTGAACACTCACAATATGAAATGGTTTGTCTCAAGCTCCAGTTACCAGGTCGACTGGAGTTTTTTTTATTCATATCTGATTACATCGATGCTCTCCAGGAACTCCATCCAACATCAGAAGTTATTGTTTCTGGTGACATGAATGCTC
>JXSR01S075099.1:2378-29564 GCA_000969725.1 Ophiothrix spiculata | reverse complement strand
TTCGCGCGAGCGCGAAAAAAGGAGTGCTGGAAAACCATGAAAATTGCAATTTTTTTTTTATTTTAAAAATTGACATGATAGTTTGAAATTTCCGCGAAGCGTGCAATTTTTTTTTTTTTTTGACATTTCAAATCTCTAATCAAAAAAGGGGAAAATGAGTGTGAAATTTATGTCACTAATGCGTCACATATTCATTTTAATATAGGTATTGTCCCGTAGGGTATCCAAAGCGGCCGGGGGCCCTTCAACTTTAACTCAGCGGCAAATCAAGGGGCATTCTGTGTAGCATTTCGGTCAAAAAAGGGGGTCATTCGAACTTTTTTTTTGAACAGCAAAATTTGCAGTACCGCGAAGCGGTACTGCACATGTCCGCTTGCACTTCCGCGAAGCGGAAAGCGGAGCCGACACTTCTGCTTCGCGGAAGTGCAAGAGGATGTGTGCAGTACCGCTAGCGGTACTGCAAAGAATACCCTACGTCGGAACACAGGGTAGAGGTACAGTTGTACCAGCTGTTTCAGAAACTGTCAAACCATTGAACACAGAGTTTGTAATAAAATTTTAATTCGGAATTGATTTTCAAGATATCCTCTACTAAGCAATGCTTGTACGCTTCTAAAATGAGAGCGTGGTATATGGACGGGGTAAGAACTGAAGACTTTCAGATTAAAATTGAAACTACTCTTCCACGTCTGGCCAATTAGCTCGGTTGGTAGAGCATGACGCTAGTAAAGCCAATGTTCCAGGTTCGAATCCTATAGTATGGTCAGTGATTTTTTTCACTGACTATCATTTCAATTTATGTTTTATGGCAGAAGTTCATTCGGGTTTCAATGCAGTATTCGAACCAATGCTTGTAGTCCAAATTGATTCAATATCGATCTCAAATCCTACAATTAATCTGATGTGAATGAGGATGATAAAGATGCCATGCATGGATAATGCCCAAAAGTGGAATGTATAGCTTGTCGGAAACAAAGAGAGCTGAATTGCAAAACGGCTGAGAGACCATTTTTTCAAAAATGAGTTTTTGATAGATTCTAACAGACCTTCAACTTGTGCATCATCCTGGCACAAAAAATTGTTGAAGAAATCTTGCGTAGTGGGTTAAAATCCCGAAAATATTACTTTTATGCCCAAATATTTATTTTTATGCCCAAATATGGACATATTTGGGCATTAGAGGGCATAATGCCCATATATGGTAACTTTTTTTTTTAACATGACCTGATGTTGAAATTTGGTATTTGTAAATAACATGATAGCCTAATGAAGAATTGAAAAAAAACATTTTGCCAAAATTTAAAATATGGGTGGTTCCCAAGTTTGATGAGTTTCCCTGCAAAACGGCTTACATCCATTTTCAGCAAAAAATCAATAGTCAATTAATAAGAAACTATTTGATGAATTATCTAAATTACACCTTATTTTTAAAGACATATTCGTACAGAATTACTAAAATCATTATCAGGAATTTTGCAACACATTTTGATGGCCTAGCAGTTTCTTGCACTTTTCTCAAAAAATGCAAAATGGATACAAGCCGTTTTGCAAGTCAACTCTTCATTAATCTAGTGTGTGTTTTTGAATGTCACTTTTAGCGAAACATTCAAAGGAAACATTCAAAGGTGCTATCGATTCTGGTTAATAATTAAGAGTCAAGTTTACTCAAATTATTGCACTTGCACGACAATAAAATTTACAAGTCCCAGGCAGTCCTAGCTACTGTAGCAAATGTAAACGTTCTATTTTTGCTAAGTTCTGAATTAAGGACTGAACTAATTCACCAATGATAGATCAAAGATTATTAGTTTCATAATTAATAACACAGAAGAAATGAAACGGGTAAGAATAATGTGATAACCAGTTGCATCTTCCGCACAAAAGTATTAAAAATTAACAACTGGAAAATAAATAATAAATAAATAAATAACCCCATGTTTTATGTTCAACATAAAAAGTGAAAAAAGATCAAGAACCCGGTACTTGTCTATCATTACATACTTATAGTTAAAACATCCTCACCATGACAGCGTGATCTCGTAGCCTAGTGGCTAAGCTACTAGATTTCAATGTAAGAGGTCCCAAGTTCGGATCCTGCCGACGCCTTTTTTTTTCGGAAAACAAAGTATTATTTTATTCCATCGTATTAGACTAATTTTCCTTCAATAAATTACTTTTACAAAGGACTTTTGGAATTTCTTTAGATAAACATGTATAATTGATAAAATCTGTTTTAATTCAATCGTTTCTCTGGCCCGTAAACAAACATGTGTAAACAATATGCACAGTACAGTGCGATGTTACCAGTCCAGGCATCTGCATGCAATCCAGGTGCATAGTAATGATTTCATATTTGCCTATATAGCCCCGGACCTTCGAAAGGTGTGACTTGTCGTTTACAATGTTTAACGTGTTATCGGGATAATGTGATGACCGACATCATGTCCCTAACGTATGTCTAATTGTACTGAATTTACCATCGATTTATTTACTAATTTTAAAAGTATTACAAGAAATATATATAATTCAAATTTCATGAATGTGATATCTGATATTTTTTCTTGCAGTTTGCATTGGCCAATATACATAAAATTCGGTAAAACAAGCTTCACGTAATTAGATGTGACCTCATGATTTTAAAAGCTTTACATTGACAGTTAACAATGTAATAAAATGAAGAACATTTATTCCCAACACTCAAACATAGACTTATCTTATTTTAAAAAGCTCTAAATATTTTTCATGTACATCAATTCCTTTGTGATTACAGGGGTTCGAAGTCTGAACTATCCGACAGGTCACGTCAAGAAAAAAAATATTGCAACCAAGTTCTTCTAATATTGATCGCCAGAACTAAAAAATAAGTTGCTCATTAAGAGCTCATTTGCATACATGTAGTATCTAAGTACAGACTGTATGTACATACGTGTATTGTGTCAATACGTGTGATCAATACGTGGAACCAGACCCCTTGACACTTTATCCCCATATACTTCATAGCTCATTTGATTACTATTTTTCAATAGTCGATGGTTAACGTTTCTTTGCTGATCACGTAATTAGTGACTCCAATAGACCACTTTCGTATGTCCCATAATGCATCTTGAAAGTACCGCAAACTGCGCAGTCGAGTTGTGCGCATCGCGCAGAACTTCTAATATGGTAGACTGAGCAAGATTACATCACAAGGTCCCGTAAAGGTCCGCTTATCCTAAGGTTCGACAGTCCATAAATGAAAAAGGGTTCGCTAGTCCGAAAATGAAATAAGGTTTGCTAGTCCTAAAATGGAAAAAAAGTCCGGTAGTCCGGAAAAAACGGGTTGCTATAAATCAACAAAACTAATGATTTTTAGGGGTAGCGGGTCCTATTTAATTTTTAGACCACCGAACATAATTCATTTTCAGACTGGCGAACCTTATTTCATTTTCGGACTAACGAACCTTATTTCATTTTCGGACTACCAAACTTTATTTCATTTTCGGACTGGCGAACCTTTTTCACGTTCGGACTGGCAAACCCTAGGATTAGCGATCCCTTATAATTTCGGACTAGCGGACCTTATTTCATTTTCGGACTAGCGAACCCTATTTCATTTATATGCCGGGGAAGTAAAGTCGTCATAATTTATGTAAATCACCCAACACGTGGGTTTTGGTTCCAAACAAACGGGGTAGACAGTTTTGCCACACGTTAAGTCTACGGGGAAAAGTTAAACTCCTATTTCATACCGTACCATAACATTCGTCTTAAACAAAAATAAGGGAAACCATGCAGCCCTGTTATGCTGAAAGTATTTGGCTGAAGGTTGTGATCACAAGCCAAGACGGGACCCCTGACGTTTTTTTTGTTTTCCAACCGAGAAAAATCAGTCTTATTTGTATTTTTACGTACGCTTATTGTGTTAATACAGCTTGTCCCAAAATTAATGCAACGAGCAAATAAAAAATAGTAAAAAATGGTTGCCAAAAGATTAAATCATAGTAATATATGTTTTTCAAAAGTAGAGTAATTACTCTACAACATGCTTTTTGTCCCGTTTCATTTTACAATTCCAGTACAAAGATATGGAAAATTTTAAAAAGCCCTTTAAATCAACTTTGGTCCGATTTGTAAGTTTAGACTTCCAGCTAAAGAAATGCAAACTTGAAATGAAGAGAATTTTGCAAGCAACTGGAGCAGAATCAATCCAAACCAATCTTACCTGACCTGTACCTAACATTAAGTGATATTTTAAGTTCAGTTTCAACTTAAATTGGTCACAGTGTTCAATTAAAGTACGGATCTTCCTGATACGCTCATATTTCTTGACTCTGTTACTTTTGGTGCAAAATTCGGGTAGTTTAGGATATAATTTCTACCAAAAGAGTCGAAAAAAAAGGATTCTAATGAAAGATGTCAACCAATAGTAAGTCTTTAACCGAAACCACTGAAGAAAACTGAAGACAAAGGAGTTTAAGACCTAATGCTTCATCTGGCCCATCAAGGGGACGGAACAGGTTTACTAAACCAGACGCAATACTCAGCTGAATATCAGCAGATCATTATTAAATTGAGTCCTTATGCCATGAAATGGGTTCAAGGGATGCTTCTCCTAATCTTGTGATGTTTTTAGCAATTTCCATTCAACGTGTGCCCAATGACGTCACCACAGGTAAAACTTTACAGATTAACAAATCAGACCACCAAAATTTTTCTGGTCTTTACAAATTGTGCAATAACTATTGATTCAGAGATCCAAATTAAACAAATCAAAAATCCTGTAAAAGCCAATGGTCTACTCTACCATTTTCTTGTAACGTTTGCTCACCATTAGGCTCTGTTCTCTCAAAATAAAAGTTCAAAGTTCGTTGCGTTTTTTGTGGGACACCCTGTACGTATGATTAGGGGTCATAATCATTTGTTTGGACCCAGATCGCACGTGTAGGCTAATTATCATAAATGTGACGTCACTACTTCCCCGGCGATTAGCGAACGACTAGCGGGCTGTATTATATATTGCTGTACTTTGATCAACCTTTCATGCTTGGGTTAGCAGTTGTAATTAATAGAAGAGACTTGGACCTTTTACAATTCACTGATTTTCCACTGTTTAAATGTTTAATCAAAGTTTCCATTGAGCTGCAATGGAAACATTCAGTAAAGAGGGTGATTATTTTCTAAGTTATTTGTGTGCAAATCTATCGCAGTAGACGAGTAATGTAATATCGGAAATATTTCAAACACTGGGATTTCTAAAATTCTGGACTGTCTGTAGATGTGAGTATAAATTTTAATATATATTTATAATACAATATTATATTCGTCATTGTGTTCTTGAGGTTTAACAAAAATATGTCCTTAGCAACTCATAAAACTGACTGGTTGAATTCTAAAATATGTTAAATCTCACAGTTGTATTTTCTGACGTAGGACATTGATAGGAAAATTGCATAACTTAAGACATTATCCCGGTATAATGAAATACAGCGTCCGTGCGACTGATATGTCCTAGTAACTATTAAATTGTATAGAACGTACTTGTACATGTGCGATCAATAAAACATCGATTGCGACTTATTCCGTGTAGTTCTGGTTATGGGGGACACTCAGTCTCATTACACCGGCTCTAAAATGATTCAAAAAACTATGTATGCTTAACGGGGAACGATGAGAAGTCGTTATTATCATTATATTTAATTTTATTAAACGACTTGTTGATATTTCATGTCATATTAAGTGACGGAAACTTGGTGTGTGAAATTACACGCAGTCTTGCGAGCTTTAAATGCCATTTTGAAAAACAAACGTATTTCCATTGTTACTCTCTGTAGTTCAGCCTACCAACATTTAAACGAAATCGAGTCATGCGAAGTGATTGAAATGTTGCCAAAATAGCGTTAAATTTTTCGAAGTAGCCTGTTGACGTCATTTTGGATGTGAAATCACTAGTTAGGGTTTACTTGTAAACTAGAGACTCTAGTCATTGTGTACGCCAAAAATGTGGATATTCTGACCTGTGTAAGTAGGGCAAAAACTTGCAGTAAATATAGTGTCCTTAAAGGTGTAATAATATTGATGATGCTGATGTGATCAAAAGTTTGTATAGTTAGCAATGGTGTTACGGTATTTAAGTTATTAGCATGTTGTTAATAATATTATTGTACCAGAATGCGTTTCTCTATTTTTTTTTCTGCAAAATAGTCTTTGATTAACGAGTCGCTTACTTAATTTTCTTTTACTTTCCTGATAATACCATTGTATTTTGAGGCAATTTTAGTTATGTGAGCAGTGTGAGCTTCCCAAGACAGGTTTTCGTCTATTGAGACTCCCAAGAACTTTTCTACATGTACATCAACCTTTTCAATATCTTTGTTGTCGATTTTGATTTGAATGTTAAGGTTACGTTTAATGCTATGCTTATTTTTAAAAATCATGTAGTTAGTTTTGTTAATGTTTAATGAAAGCTTATTACGTTTGAACCAGTTTGATATCTTATTTAGTCAACTTGAAATATTAGTGAATGACGACATTAATTAATATTTCAAGATTTTTATGGGAGAAAAGGATGTTAGTGTCGTCGGCAAAAATTATAAAATGGGGTTTAGGTGAAGTAAGTGGGAGGTCGTTAATGCACAAAAGGAATAGAGGAGGTCCCAGGATCGAACCTTGGGGCACACTTCTTCATTTGAGGCTTGCTGGTCATAGATGACAAAACTGCTTTCTTTTAGAAAGGTAGTTTCTAATCCACGTGTTGGCAATGCCCCTGATACCATACGCGTTTTGTTAACAAGGTAGAATATTATGATTAAGAGTATCAAATGCCTTGCTCAGTTTGAAGAAATTCCGACACTATGGAGTTTGTCATCTAAATCAGCGGTTACTTTGCAGTAGAAATCATTAATTGATTACCATATATATGGACCTGAAAATCTTATTTTTATTTATGAAGTCTGAGCCGGGAGTCAGAGAGTCGATTATATATCAATTTTCCAAGGATTTTTGAAATAGAGGGAAGAAATGAGATTGGACTATAATTGCTGAAGATTTGATTGTTACCTGATTTAAAAATTATAATTACTTTGGCTATTTATAGGGGTGATGGTACTAAACCTGTAAGCAAGGATCAATTTAACACTTAAGTGGTCAAGGGGGGGGGGGGTCCATATGGACCCAACATTTGGTTTTTGCGCGTTAGCGCAAAAACGCGAAGTAATTTTTCATCGCCCCTCTATGTATTTGTCTAACTTTACCTTACCCTTCACTTGGTGGCAAAAAAAATTCAAATCGACCCACCGCTTCCCATGCTAATTAGCATAAATAAGCATTTTCGAGGGCGCTCTTCAAATTTGTTTTGCCCATTAAATCGTAACCAAACAACTTTTATCAAATTTTATTTCAGGAATGTATTGTACTTACATACTGCAAATATGAGCCAAATTTTATTGAAAAATTCCATTGGGAAGTGAGTTTTCAATTTTTTGGTGGGAAAATTTTGACGCGACAGGTCAAAATATGTTTTGGCCACCATTTTGAAACGGTTTGTCTGATTTTCGATTTTTTTTCTTTGTTATAGTTCTTTTGAGGTACTTTACCTGTGACAAGAGTTTCAAAGTAAAATTCCTTCGCGAAAGCGCTCTTTCGGGTTGGATCCATATGGTCCCCCCCCCCTTGACCACTAACGGGCATGTGGAGGACCATGACCACTTAAGTGTTAATATGAGAGAGAGTAAGTAATTTGGTACTTATGTTATCAAATCCACTGCTGTTACTTGCTTTTAGTTTTTTCGTCATCTTTATAATTTCGTCCGCGGTCGTTGGGTTTGAAAATATACTGTTATTTTGATTAATTGGGTTTAAAGGAGATTTATATATATCATTAGGAATCATGTTCTTAGTTGTGCAATATATCTTGATATACTCTTCTAGACCATAAGACCTAATTATTAAGGTCATGCTGAAGAAGCAAAATGAGACAAAAGTGTCCTACAACTTTATAATAGTAAACAAATCATTTAGGCCAGTGTGTTTCTAAAGCAATATATGAGCTCTTTTTATGCTACATATGGCAACTTTTAGGTCTGTACATATGATGATGATCATGAACTTATCTAAATGGTTCCTGGGATACTTCAGTAACAGAACCTTCCCCCTCCAACATCTGTCCACACCACATACACGGTTATATTGTGGTATACTATAGACTTGACGAAGAATTTTTGAGTGTCCACAGTACAGTAGAAACCAAAATAGAGAGCCCCTGGGAACTTCTTCTTAATAGTTTCCCGAACATCTACAGTTCGATCCCTGCCTTAGATGCCTTGTTAGACCCATGACGTGGTTTTCTAAATACCTCATTCCAACCCAGTCAGATCAACCAGAGATCTTCTGTTTCATCAAGAGTCCGCATCTGGAATTCTCTACCTGATTACATTCCAGCTTTAGGGAAAAGGGTCTAGGTGAATTGGTAATCGTTGTTTTATAATCGTGATACATAGATTCGAAAAAAAAAACAAAAACAAAAGAGGGAAGAGAAACAGAAGACCAAAAGCAAAAGACTAATCTGGGCAAAAGACAATGGCTTGATTCCACTAAGCATGTTAAGTCTTTATGCCAAAAATAAGTAATCTTAATTCATTTACACTCTCATTTTCAGGCTATGTACATGATATGTAGGGCCTATCATCCCTTTATATCGATGAAGTTATCTGAAATACGAGTATCAAGAATTTTGAGCGTGATGAAAATTTCATGTTAGAGAATCAATTTGTAAAACCTCACTTCTATATCCCATTTATCTGTTTATGAGCCCATATTCACCAAATTTATGACAACAATTAATAAAATAATCATTCCTTGAAAACACTTTGTTTTCTTTGTATTGAACACCGTTTACATTATCTTTCATGTGTCATGTCATTTCAACAAATTTCTGAACTTCATAATATCACCTTTACAAATGCATGGTCCTCGGCGTTATATCCAAACTTATGGACGTTGCTGACTAAAGCTGTAGAAGAAATAGTAGAAGTCTTCCGAATTATGCCAAAAGTTTCAGAGGGTATGTACATGGGGGTTCCTGACCTCAAATTATTTTTCATTGTCATATTCTTGTTTTATGGGGTCTACTATATATTATAAGGGGGTCTCGCAAAAGGTTTGAATTATCACACCCCCTAGTACTGTATAATAGCCTAGTTTTTAATGCCATCACTGTCATAACTTTGGACCATGGGCCATACCCAAAATATGAAACAAATCCACCGACCTTCGTTTTCCTGGTATGCCCAAGTTTCTCAGAAAGTTAATCTTAAAAGAGAGACAGAGGAGGAGAAATAGGACGAATTTCAAAACCATGAGTTTGTAATTAATTCATGATTAAACTACTAAAGGAGTTATTCATGCATGGCATAATGATTTATACGGTTTACAGAGACTGATATTACAAATGCAGGAATTGTGTAATGGCGCATCATTCACAGGTGGATACCTTAGTTAACAAAGACCAAAATGTCGTTAATGAAAAGAGCATAGATGAACCAGGTAATCTTATTGTAAAATAGTGTAAAAACTGGTATTGAGATGTTACCTATGGCCAATAGAACCTCTCTAGATAGGAAACATTAAAATGATTTCTCGTTGCAGTTTAGATCTAAATTCGGGGTGTTTGCACCCCAGGTAACCGTTCTGCATCTGCAGTTATAGCAATACTGAAATAACTAAATAATTTTTCGTTGCAGTTAAACCATTTTTGCAAGTAAGTGAATGATCTATATACCTTTGCTTCTGCTCTTCACTGGGGAATAATATGACTGCAGAGATAATACATCTATGTTAGTTGAACAAAAAGCTTCGAATAAAGGTGTTTGTACTTGACAATTGTAATCAAATTCATTTATTATGAATATCATTCAGGGGCGTAACCAGCTCTGACCGTCCGGGGCAAGACTCAAAGAGGCTTCCCGATTTTTGTACTGGCTTGGAAGCAGTGATTGCCACAAGCCTTACAAACACCTGATATCGCGACATTATCCGATGCTCACCGCTAAATGTACTCCTTTGCACTATACGGAATCACCACATGTGACAAAAGTCTCTTGAAAGCAGTCCAGCTATAGAAATGCAGTTACATTTTGACATCACGATATCGATTCAAGAAGTTGACTGTAAGCTCCGTCCACTTCTGATTCCTATCTTTTACCGTAAGTTTTCATGTGGTAGAAAGCCCAAGCCGATAGCAAACCACTTTAAGTTGGTTAAATTATCACTTGACTATCTGTTCTTTCACGGAATGCTTCAACTTAATTTGTGACTAGTTTTATTTCCGAGTAACAGCTGATTAAAGTTGCATCTCTTTCACATGATTTTCAATGCTAAAAAGGTTTTTTGCAAATGAATATCGTAACTGCATAGTCGTTCTAGGTAATTTTTTGAATTATTTTATCATCAGTACAATCTTATATCCAAGCCGAGTTACCATATTAATCAAAAATAATTTTAATACAAACTGCATCAAAATCAATTGAGTTGATTCTCTAAAATGACGACATTTGGAATTGCATTACATGTTCAAAACAATAGAAACATCGAATGAGTCCTCATTAATCATTTCTATCGCCAGTGTCGCAAAACATACTGCACAGCGCGATAGGTAATTACTATGCACAATACACCGATCCAAAGACCTCAAAGCGCGCAAACGCAACTACCCAAATCAAACAGAGCGACACGGAGTATCGTTTTGGCCAAACTTGCTTAGTTCTATAAGTAACGTTAAAATTACATATGCACACATCGAGAAGTGTGGCCTAGCGGTCTAAAGCGCCGTGCAGTATTGACTTATTAGTATCAGACCAACGTTATATCATTTTCTGGGCCGGGTTCGAGTCCGCGGGCAATCTTTTTATTTTCTTCACTTCTTATTTTTTAATTTTAAACGTTCAATAGATTTATTTAAAAGTAAAGACACCGAAATAATTGGGTTTCTTTAACTTTAACTTTTTTACACAAATAAAATCAAGTCAATCCCACCGTTCATCATTTACTATTGTCAGGTATTCATAGACTCAACACAGGCCTTCCGATGGTCAGTCTTGCATACACATGCTGTCTATTGAAAGTAAAGTATTCAAAACTATGTTTCCAGTCCACCTTCCTCATATATCTTAATACACGCGGGACACACATTGGTGCAGAGCACCAAACTATGCCCTGTATTTAAAATGAGGTTGATTTTAAAATCAGACGGTGCATGCATGGCCATTAGGCATATTCATGAGAAATACATACAGCATGTAATGTTATGTCTGATCCGTTCTTTATGCAAATTCAGTGTAGCGGATAGAGATATTGATTCTGATATCCTAACTATTTGCTTGGTCAAAGGGTCAAATTTTCTTGTTGCTAGTTTTCTCCTTGGTTAACTTTTCAACTAAGGCTTGTGATTGGTTGTTGTAAAGCTGCGAGTGATTCATTACCATCAACTTTATATCTTGGTCTCTTGAATCTTGGTCCCACTGCTAAGGTTTGTTTGGCGTTTTTTAACGCGGGCGTAGCGCGCGGGCAAAAATATTTGGACAATTTTTTTAGGTAAAAAAACGCCTATTTTTGGATGAAATAATGGTTTGTTTCTTCTTTCCTTTCTCCTTTCCCTTTTATCTTCCTTCCATTTCGTTCGTTTTCTCTTTTCCTTCCCCTTTTCCCTCTTCTTTCCCCTTTATCTTCTTCCTTCTTCCCTCTTTCTCTTCTTTTTTTTTTTGGGGGGGGGGGGGGCGGCAAGTTTCCTCCTGCCCCCACCCCCATTGGTTACACCCCTGCTACCACTGCAAGACTTTACTAGTTCCTCTAGAATTTACTTGTAATTAACAAATACAATTTCTATGGCTTATGTATTAAATTTTAAGCAGAAGGTTGATTAAACTTAGTAAAACAATTACTTATTTTTTTTTATGAATACGGCCTATTTGTTCGTCAGAAACATATAATAAGTTCGAATTTGGTGATTTGAACCCAGTTAAAATATTGCATTTTTTGGAATTTTTCAAGAACACGCCATTCATGTATATTTTATGATACTCATCGGTGGATTCAACATCGGGAAATTCGACATTCTAGGGAAACCTTTGGTATCTGATAAGGCTATGTACTGTAACGACCAGAGTCTGTTTCCCTTTCTAAATGATGACAAATTGTGACATATACCAAATGCCATAGATCAACCGACACACTCTTTGGATTGATTTCATTACCAATTTGCAAAGGATACTTCAACATGATTTTCATGTACATAGGTGAAGAACAAACAAACAAACAAACAAATTATCGAAATTATATGTTTACCTGAAATCAATTATAACATCACAAAGTTCACAAATCCTAGATGGGCTCTTCATCCACACACTCGTATTATTCCCACAAATCAATGTCTGCACTCTGCAAGTCTTCAGCTCATTTTTAAGTATTTTCCCTTGTGCAGAGATTCAGCCACGATATGACAAGACAACATGGAAAAATCGTCAAATAATGTTATCAGGAAGAAGCTAAGACACCAATATAATGTTCTGCATAAAACAAGATATGGAATGCGGATCGTGTGATGATCATAAGTATTATGATAAATCTATTTACATTAAACACGTGGTTTAAAAGCTAACATACAGGTTAAGTTTGCCATAAGCAGATAGGAATAACAGAAAAATAATAATTATTGTTATCTTGCAAGTCAAAAAGGGCAAAGCATAAAGTCCGAGCAGGCATGGCAGGGCCGCAGTCACAAAATTTTCTTATCATTATTTATAAATCATGAGGTGCTTTACCTACAACGATTGCCCAACGATTTCTGCTTTATATCATTTTTGTTTAAATCATAAAAGCTAAAATAACCCCCCTTTCGGTCAATGGTTAGACGGTGAGAGTAATCGACAATTTAAGAAGTGATGAGAAACGGCCAACGAGTTTGTAAAACACGGAATAGCCTTTAGTTCACTTATAGTCTGTGGGCAAATCCCTGATTTTGGGCTTGACTGCAATAATTGTTCTTTACTGATTCTTAATCTTTGAGACCCATAAATTTCAGAACTGAATGGAATGTAAAAAAAATGTAAAAAACACTGGAGTCAAATATATATCAAGATGTCGAGATTCTTAGATAGCTCCACATATACTTGCCTGCCAGCAGGATTATGATCAGCGAGGAAATACCACATTCAGTGTGTCGTATGGTCCTATGCAAATGAGCTTATAATGAGCAATGTGTATTCCAGATCTCGCGATCGATATTAAAAAATCTTGGTTGCGAGATTTTTTTTTTATTAACGTGACCTGCCAATAAAGCTGACTTTGAACCCCTATTATTTGAACAAGGAGAAAGCAAATGCAAATTGGGAACGTGGGTACGATAATTTGGAGTTTTTCCTTTATAATGTGAGTGAAATTTTGCTATTGGTAAAAAATGATGCATTATATGATATTTTCTATAAAAATCAACAATTTTGAGCCTTTTTAGACATACAAATTTCAACCCCTACATCAATCTTGTTTTAGAAGATAAAAAGACGTCAGTTTGGTCGATTCCACTAGCAAAAATATAAAAACGCAGATTGATGAAATTTGGAAAATATATTTTGCCAATAAGACTTTAAAACTGAAGATAAAACAAGGAGAAATAAATACGTGTATGAAAGGTACCTAATATCGGCTCTTCATACTTGCCTGCAATTTGCATTGCGATAACAAGGCACCAAGATTTCGATAACCAGCACTGTTGTCATGACGGGTCATCTGATACCAGCAGCGCGCATGTAGCTCAGACCAAGTTGCGCTTTGAATGGCTTGGCCCTCGCTGTGCTGAAATATATTGCATTTCATGTGAAAATTAATGAACCTGACATGTGTTTTTTTTTGACTGAGAAGTAGCCTTTTGGGTTATTTTATATAAATTATGTCAACAATTCGTGAATTTTATTCCTGACAGTGAATAATTGAAGAAAAATCAACACGCCACGGCCAAAAATTGTTTTACAAATTTACAAAACGACTAAGACGGGATTCGAACCCGCGATCTCCTGCATAAGAAGCTTGAGTTATCACCGCTTCGCCACGATACTGGCTTGTGTGAGCATTCGGCATTTATTAACTATATCCTACGTATTCAAAGCTGTTGTTTACGTTGAATTACGCATGCGCACTGATCATTATATGGTCAAATTTCACGACAATTTCAGTGTTATTTGACACATACTACAAACCATACTACATGAAATCTGTTTTATCAATATTTATCGTAAGATTATGGGATGAATACACACATAAAGGTTCAATCTTTGTTTTCAGCGGAACAGTTAAAATATATAATACTGGTAAGTATTAATTTTAGCTTAAATTTTGAGATCCAATTTCATCGATCTTGTTCAAAATAAACACTCCAATAAATATATCGGTATTGGACATACAGTTTAAAAATTCACACTTTTTAAAATTGTAAAATGCTTTTAAGATTTTCTTTTATCTGTTCTGCGTAAAACTTTCTGAAATTCAGACTTCTTTCAGAGATTTATTTCGATTGTAATGTATTGTACTCCACCTTATAAATATTCATACCCACCGCCCAGATAGTGATACTGCTAAAATGTTATGAATATACATCGGAGAGAAGAAGGCGAAATATTGCCACCTACCGACAGACTGCATTGTGCAATTAATGTGAGGTCAAATGTTCTGGTCACGTCAAATAGCCACCCTGAATACGCCGGGAATGTTGTGACGTCATAATTTATGCACATCACCCAACACGTGCGTTTTGGACCCAAACAAACGGTGTGACCATTTTTGCCACACGTTAAGTCTGTGGAGAAAAAAGTCCGACTCCGATTTTATACCATAACTTTCGTCTAAAACAAAAATAAGGGAAGACATGCCGGCCTATTATGGTGAAGGTTGTGATTACAAGCCAGGATGGGATCCCTGCCGTTATTTTCGTCTTCCAACCGAGAAAAATCAGTCTGAATTGTATGTTTACGTGTGTGCCTATTGTGTTAATACGTATGATTAGTGGACATGATCATTGTTTGGGTCCAAAACGCACGTGTTGGGTGATTTACATAAATTATGACGTCACTACTGTCCTGGCGTATATAGACAAGAATTATTAAAAGGTATTACTATTATAAAGATATTTAACCTTTTACTCACAAGGACGAGTACTCCGTAAAATAGACCTTTTCAAAACACGACTTTCCGAGAATTCCCGAAGACGATTTTTTTCAAGGCCCCTCTTACAAGGGTGAAAAATCTTAAGGTCCCTTTTTTACACATCAGCTTGTTTGACCTTGTGTCTAGAATACAAATGCTACCTTCAAAGTGTTTCTTTCCTATGTTAGTAACACTTAAAATGATTCTTTGACACTTGAAGAACCGTGACCATTGTGGTGGGTGAGTATCTCGGAGCCTTTCTAAGAGGCGACAGGAGTATTGCAGGGAAATATCTTGGGCCATCTCGTTTCATCGGGTCAATCGACTGTAAGCTTGAAAAGAGGCAACTAAAATATGGACTTTGGTAGAGTGACGCATCCACGTCAATATTCAAAAGACATGACATTTATAATGATTAGAATTAGACTAGAATTTACTGACGCCTTGTTAGAATCCTCATACCCAGAGAACAACACCTGCATCTGAAAGAAACCCTTGGTTTGGTTGTCGTCTGCCCAAGACAGAAGACCAGTACTGCAGAAGACTAGATCTTATCAAACATGTCCAATGTGTCAGATTTATCATTTTGTGGCTTGTGATGTCACTTAGCTTAATGAAGATCTTGATTCAATGATATCTTCCACATGCTCCATTATCAAAGATCTAACTAGACGAAAGTTCTTCATACTGGAAGATGGAACTCTCACAAGTCTGTCAATTTTGAAAGTTGGACTGTTCAACCAATCATGTTTGACAGTATTACTGTTAGCCTAACACTTTAAAGTTTATCAACTACTAGTATGTAGAGTCATGCAGTCGTTTTTCTTTTTGATTTGTATAGTTGCTAATTTTAAAATAACGAAGTGTATTTACCCTTTTTTATATTGAATTGATTATGTAAAGTGTACGACCTCTTAAAGGTGTAGGTTCCGATCACATTCTCACCCCCTGAGCTCAACCGGAAGTAGTATATTTTTTGATACCAAAGCCCATCATTTTTCTGATTCTAAATCCAAATGTTCATCTCCAAGTTCTTTATACTTTCGGAGATGTAAAATTATTGGTATACCTATTTTCTGTTTCTTTTTTATTTTCATAACAGCCTCATCCCCAGGGTTGCGTATTTTCTTTTGCCTCTCAAGAGAAAACAAGAAGCAAAGAGGTTAAAATTTCACAATATGCATTTCAGAGGTCAAGGTCAATCAGTTAAAACTAAATTACACACATAATAAGATAGGAACCTTCACCTTTAAAACCAATATGGAATCGTTGATTCTTTCCTTAATTCTGAATAGTCACATAAATATAAACTCTATAAATACGAAAAGACATATTTTCAAAAGCGCATTGTTCAAATTATGTTGACCTTGTCGGACCTTGGCCAGAAAGTTGCACCAGTAATGATTGTTGAGTTTCGGAAGTTTATTACCTAAACTTACGTCAACTACAAATGGATGGTTTTCACCCCGAATGTCACCGTATACCGGTAGCCGTAGCCATTTGGTCGATTGCTTTTCTTCAAAATACAATTATTAAGTCAATGGGTGTTTTATTTCCGGTGTTGTTAGAGCAGTTTCCAGCTAATACAAGTGACATTGGAGTTACTGTGTCGGTAATTTTCTTCAGTGGAAATTTGATAGGTAAGCCAATGCATTCGAATAAAATGGTATAAAATACTTACATTGAACTTACCCCGGGAACTTACATAATATTTTACTTTTCTTTCATTGTCTTCTGCCTTCCAACTGTGAAGCTATATAAAATTGCAGTTGCATTCATTTACTTTGGCGACAGATTTCATCGACCTGTAACATATTTTATAGTGTATAAATTGTATGAATTTTTTAATAAATAAATATTTATATGCAGTGCTTGATGGTCGTTTTTTTTTTTTTTTTTGCTTTATTCGTTTCAACCTTGCCCCTGCCCTTTGCCCCACGTCTAGCAACGTCACTGTTGAATTAGGGGAGAAAGCACCTTACTCAATTTTACGTTTTTGCAAGCTTATTTTATACCATAACTTTTTAATAAAAAGCTTAAAGTTAATAAAAGTATACATTTACAGAAAGGAATTTTCACAAGGAACATGATGGTGATGTTGATTTTTGACCAAAAATTACATTTTTTTAAAGAAAATCACAATCAACAACACATTTTTTGGCCATTTGGGCTTCCAACCAAGCTAAAAATAACAAATAAAAAAATGACTTCAGAATGGGAATTTTAATTTAAAACACACACTCTGATGTTTCGTCATTTCTATTTTTTAGGATTTTGGCAAATTTTTTGATTTTCATGCTAAAGGTCAAAAATGTTGTTGTATTTTTCGATTTTCTCAAAAAATGTGATTTTTGGTCAAAAATCACCATCACCATCATGTTCCTTGTGAAAATCCATTTCTGGAAACGTATACTTTTATTAACATGATTAACTTTAAGCTTTTTTATCAAGAAGTTATGGTTCAAAATGAACTTGCAAAAACGTAAAATTGAGTAACGTGCTTTCGCCCCTTAAAATCTCATGATAACGATCGATGCCTAACGAGAACTTTTTAACACTTTTTCCTTCCATTTTAAGGACTTTCAACTCAATGGCTAAAGCAACTCATAAATGTTAGAACTATACTAATTTCCTGTGGAGTCATTTCTAGTATAGGATTATTAATATGTTCACAAGCCAGCAGTCTCCACATTTTTACGATCGGAATGCTGTCTACAAGTAAGTTTAAGGTCGATACTGTAAAGTAGGCCTATATAATTGCATATAACCAACACCTGGGTACGATCAGTTAGACTTGTTCACTGCGAGTAACGTTTCCTACTTGCACATGACACACTATCGCAATTTGAGGCATACGTACTTTAGCGGTAGATTCTATAGATTATACAGTAGATCATCCATTAGCCTGACAACGCGATAATCACGAAAATGGCCTGAGCGGTTATACGTAAAAAACGAAACGTTTGACGCATGTTTTTGTGATGTCGGTAGCATAATGTACCCTATCGGTGTGTTGTTCAATTTGTACCAATTTGTAACTTAGAAACAATTGAATTATGCTGAAATTTTCATAAAATTGCAATCGCAAAATTGGTAAAAAATACCGAAAATTCCATTTGTTTTACATCAAAAACAAAATAAAAAATAGTAACATAGAAACAAACTGATGGACGAGATGCAACAAGAAGCCTGTCGAGTGTTGCAGTCCCTTTACAAACAAAAGACATTAAAAGTCATAATTACACAAGTAAAATATGTCACTAATAATACCCCCTTACACTCCATTCAAACACTTAAACCTCTTTACTTAGGAAGCTAGCATACAGAACAAGATAGAGCATTTATCTCAAAATGAATAGAATATACATAACATATTCCAAAGAATCAGTGTGCATACCGTATATGGTGTTAATACATAAATAAATGTGATACAATTATAGAAAAAGCATTAATTTGAATTTAATAACATAATCCTTACATTTTTCTTAAAATGGCCTATTGACTTTGTATCATGAGGTGGTAAACGATTCCATGCATACTTATGTATTTTACATACAATTATTGAGTTCAAATGTTCTGTCCGTGCATTACAATGCATTTTGTAATCCGTAGTAAAATATTTTGTTAACCCATTACTTAAGGTCAAAACATACTTCTTATGGGCTACCAAACATTTGGTGCATCAAGTCTTTGTCAGTTACAATGTATTTTCTATTAGTAACGGATGCTTGGTGATGAAAAATCAATACTCTACCAAATTTTCTTTGCTTGGTGATTTTCAACACCAATTATCCGTTATTGATTAGAAAATGCATTGGAATTAATGTAAAAACAAAGACTTGTTACACCAAATGTTTGATAGCTCAAAATAGTATGTTTTCACCTTTATTTTATTCACTGGAGTCGATAAGTATAGATAATCTCCACTTGAGAAATTGCAATCCGTAACAATCCTTTTGTGTTTACACGATAAAAAGCACAACTAAAACCGCCAGACGTTTTTGCTTTTGTCGAAGACAATAGCATATCGTATACTTTTATTGACAAGCCTCTTTTGTGCGGTAAGATTAATTCGATACTTCTTTTGTCATTTAGAATTTGTAAACTATTTGTAAACTAAGTCCTTCGTCCGTTAATGAGATAACTTACGACTCCAAACTTGAACAGGCTAAATATATCGTTTTCTCCACAGGTTTTCTTTGCGTAGGAAATACACTCGCTCTTGGATTAATCTCCTCTCACTTCAACAGATACTATACAGAAGCCACCAACGTGATCACTACGGCACTCCCGCTGTCAGTCATGGCTTCTGCGCCAATGACTCAACTATTTATCTCCCTTTACGGTTGGAGGGGAACCATACTTCTTTGCTGTGCTTTGAATTTTAATTTCATAGCTGCAGCCATTGTTCTTAAACCTTTGAAATCTTATCGAAAACTGGCAAATAAATTTTATGTAAACAGTAGACATGACAGTTTTTGTAGTAATATCAAAGGTTTACTCTTGAATGGTCAGTTTCTGATTGTTCTCTTCGTGAGTATCATTACAGGATATATAGGAAATGGATGGCTAGTGTATTTAGTATCCATAGCACAAAACAAAGGACAATCTCCTATACGTGCTGCCATTGTAGCTACCTTTGGTGGCATTGGAGCTCTTCTGGTAAGGATTATACTGGCAGTTCTTCAAGTGAAAGCTGTCTATTATAAGCAGTTCTTTTTCTTTGGTGCGTTGTTAGCAGTATTAGCCTATGGAGGAATGTACTTGTCTACTTCGTTTTCGACGCTGTCTTTATGTAGTGTGACAGTAGGCGTTTCATATGGAATATTAGGTACGCAAGCATATATTTCAGTGAAAGTTACTGTTGATGAAAACGATGCCGTTGGTGCGGTCGCATGGATCAATTTGACGCATGGGTTTGGATACATTGTAAGCGGGTATGTGAGCGGTAAGTGTGAATTTATCAATGTTGTTTGTTTCCGCAGCGCAACACAACCGCTGTGAATTGCAACATATATACATTCAAAACGTTAATTCGCTTGAAAATTTTACACTCTGTCCGAAAATAGTTTACAAAATGTCAGCCAGTTTCGCAAAATTTCGGTCTACCTCATACATTAAAGTTACAGGTATTTAAAGAGGCTTGCCAACTTAAATAAAATCATGGGCACTAACATACACACTTAAAGTTATCGCCTTTAGAATAATGTGAAAACAATTTAAACAAAAAGGACAGTTGATTTTGAGGACGGTAGTTATCGCCATAAGATATATACTTTGCTGCTTCCTTGTGATAAGACGAACAAAATTGGCGTCCGTTGTGTTTATTTCGTGGTATCAACACCTTTTTTGACTCCAATTTGGCCAACTTCATGACCATGATAGATAGTAACGATGTTTTATTAATTGAAAAACTTTTTTATTATAACTCTTTTTCAGGGTGGCTATTTGACGTGACCAGAACATTTGACCTCACATTAATTGCACAATGTGGTGTTTCCTCGCTGATCATAATTCTGCTGGCAGGACAATTTGCGTGGTCATATCTAAGAACTTTGTAAAACTAATACTTAACTCCCATGAATTGCTGAGAAATTCATACTAAACTGGTCTTAAACGATTAAATAATCCAGAATTATCATACTGTTTGCTGTAATTGCTGCTTTTTACGAATTTTCGGCTACAGTTTCACCGCAAGCTTTCGATTGGAAGCTTAAGGTGCGTTTAAATTGCGACGACATGCCCACGTGCACGACGTAGGGTAACGTATTCCAAAAGCACAAAATACTGGACGACAAGCGACGAGTAAAAATGAAAAATCAAAGTTTGTTGACGGATAGTAACGACCCTCGAGCTCAGTGACACCACGGCAACAAGTGACGAGTGTGTGCTGAAAGAAACGTAGACTTAAACATATATTAAACTTCTCGTCGACGAACAACTGTAAGCAACGTAGTGAGGAGGCAAATACTGACCTTGGCTGACGTAAAGGAACAAATGCTATCGACTGGTCACGGCAACAGTAACATGACTTGAAGTTTGTGCGGGTGGCACAATCATTCCTACTCACACCCCTGCAACACACTGATGTTGACAACGATTGCCAACGAAATTGTGACGACCTCTAAACGACTACAAACTGCTACAAACGGTCATGGAAACGTCAAAGAACTGAGGGTTGCGGTGGCCAACGAAATCTCGACAACATCAAATCTTATTCTATATATGTCATCCAAAAATTTTAAAACTTGTAACTGAAAGCGACCGATAGTAATGACAACCTGAGTAGGCTAGAGACTTGTGTCAACGTTAACTGACTTTATCTAACGAAGTCCGGCGTAAAATTCAAAACTGCAATTCTGCAGGTCTACGTTGCTTGTCGTAACCCCCAATTACGTCGCAATGTAAACGCACCTTTACGAAACACCATGCACACCAAACAGTCTACCAGCAGGTGACAATATTTCGCCTTCTTCTCTCCGATGGATATGCATGACATTTTCGATGTTTAACATGATTATTCATGAGTCAGAAAATATTTTCAAAAACCCTATAAAAATCAAAAATATAGATCTGAAAAACAAAACATGTTGCATATTTATGTATATTTACACAATATTTATACATAAATATGCAAGATGTTGCATATTTATGTATAAATATTGTGTAAATATAATGCAAGTACATTTTTCGAAACAGAAGACATTTCATGCAATTTTACTAGCAAATTATTTCACGCGATGAACCCGCAAACTTGACCGGTGATTTTCTCTACAAATATTAATTCAGTGTAAAATGTATATTTATGCCGATATGTTTATAGCAAAATTTAGAGTTTTTTCTTCAAGTCCTGTAATATCTTGCATTAAAATGTGCTAAAACAAGATTAATGTAAAATACGATACGTCCAAATTCTATTATTGCACATCCGTAACCAATCATTTTCGATATAAAGTATATATCTTTAAATACCCGTCAAATACACAATTAGCCAGCTGGTACAGTGGCTAGCGCGCCTGCCTCTTAATATCAGGACCATGGGTTCGAACCCCGTTGGACTCGTTTTGAAAATTTAATTTTTTTGCGTAGCGTATTGGTTTTTCTTCAATTATTCACTTTAACGAATGAAATTCTAGAATTTTTCGCATAATTTATATAAAAGAACCAAAAAGGTTACTTTTCAGTCTGGAAAATAAATGTTGAAGGCATTACATTTCGCAAGAAATACAAACTATTTCATTGCAGCGAGGCCAGTCAAAACAAACTCTGACATAAGATTCGTGCAGGTTTCTGACGTCAGAGGATGACCCGTCGTGACCAAAGGTAGTACTTATCGAACTTTTGATGCCCAGCTGTCGCCTGTCGCAATACAAATTGCAGGCAAGTACGGAGAGCCGATATTATTCGTACATCACATCAACGTATATTTTTCCTCTCCCATTTCTTTACATTAAAGGCCTTACAGGCAAATATATATTTCAAATTTCATCAATCTGAGTTTTTATATTTTTACTAGAAGCATCGAGCAAACTGACGGCGTTTTATTTTCTAAAGCAAGATTGATGTAAGGGTTCAAATTTGGTTGCTTAAAAAAAGTCTTAAAATCGTTGATTTTTATATAAAATGGCATATAATGATTCCTTTTTATCAACAGCAAAAAAATTCATATGTATTGTGTTGGAAAATTTTCATACCCCCGTTCCAAATTTGCATTTGCTTTCACCGTTTTCAGATAATAAGGGTTCAAAGCCAGCATTTTAAGCAGGTCACGTTTAAAAAAACCAAAATCTCGCGGCCATTTTTTTCTCGTTTGGCGAGACTTGGAATACAGAATTCGCATAATGAGCTCGTTAAGAGGATCGTTACGATTACATTGTAAACGTGTCACCTATGGCAATAATAAGCTGTGATACATTAAACTTGTTCAAATCCATAGTTTACGAATAGTTTACGAATTGTTCTATCTAAATAAAGAAAAAGCAAGTAGTTCTAATTCTATTCTAGTTTATCTCGTAAACAAATCAAATTTTCTAATGTAAACTTTGAGAAGATTACAAAAAAAAAATGAATCCACTGTTACTTTAACCCTCAACTGTGCTGTACGGCACACATTAATACTGTCCTTAGTCTAGTAGCTGTTTGATCATATTAGTTGCAATGTGTTTATTTGCTTTGCTCATACAATTTCCGTTATTTTGGTACCGAATTTGACTCATATACCAAATTTGACTCATTTACAACAAACAATAGTAAAATTATATACTGATGAAAAATCATGTAAAAAGAGGACAACATTGGCAAAATGGTAATAATAATGTTGAAAAATATGAATCATAATCTCCACCAAATTTACATGAGCATTCGTTCTTTTGAAGAATCAATAACTTTCTCTATTCCTCGGTCATCATTTTTGACCAGATTTTTTTTTCAAGATAATGGCTTAGCGGTCTTCAATCAACTGTAATGCTACAGTGAAAATATGGCAACAGCTTTACACAAAGTAACATCCGTATTGAACTAGATTAGTACGATATATCATTTTTTTTATTCAAATTTACAAATAATAAGTTTACTCTGGTCCCACAGACACTATTTCACCACCTTATAGTTCTATATGAATTGAAATGATGTTTGCTAAAGAATAATTAGCATAAAAATAGTAAAAAATGCGCACATTTTTACGCGCAACAATTTTCGTCGTATTTACATTTATTCTGCAACCGAAGATCGTACAAACCTGATATTGGTATCATAATGTAGCTTTTTGAGCTTCCCTCAGCTAAAAATAATCTTATTATCGCCAGAACTATTTGTTATCAGGAATTCATTGCAATCATGGAAATTTATGTGTAATTTTTCAATATGTGCACTTTCCGTTGCCTTGGCAATCATATACGATTTTTGCGAAAAAAATTGTACGTCATTTTATTTGTCATACTATTAGCAGTAATAAAATGTATATTTATCTAAAAATCACTCTTTTCTGAAAAATAGCTCTGGCCGACCTAACAGGTTAAGCACAATAATTCGCAATCGTTTGTAATTGGTTAACAAAATCGTAAATTCTCGTATCTAAATGTTTTGTAAATATGTAATAGACCTCACAATACACCCTATTTATAAAAGACATACTCCCGCCGTTGACGGGGTAAATCCACAGAATCAGACGGTAAACGGAACTCAGAACGAGGGCAAGAAGGGTATATATCATACTTGCCCTTTCGACTCCCCGTCCGATTCTGTGGACGGGAGTATGTCAATTATAAATATGGTCTATAGGCTTACATGGACTGCTGGATGCAATGAAAAGGAATTACAATTTACACATATGCTGATTTTACAAAACCTGTAATTTGTTAAAAATTATGTCTGCTTTTGCTTTTATGGGTCAAATTTCATTTAAAAATTCCTTTTGTTATAGGCAGCATTTACTTTCAAGTATTTTCTGCTCAAATCGGTTCTGAAATGTTTAATATTTTGATCTTTTAATTGCGGTACTCAATCAGACAGCAGGTCGCGAGATTTCCCTTTCCTCCATACAATATTATGTAGTGACATTTTTAATCGACCATGCCTGATGTTTAATATGAATATTAGTGAGTCAGAAAAATATTTTTAAAAGCCTCATAAAATCGAAAATATAGATCTGGAAAACAAAAGATATGTGGCATATTTATGTATAAATATTGTGTAAATATAGTACAACTACATTTTTCGAAAATGAGTGACATTTGATGCAATTTTACTAGCAAGTTATTTCACGCGATGAACCTTCAAACTACGCAATACAAATCGCAGGCAAGTATGAAGAGCTAATATTAGGCACCTTTCGTAGATCACATCAATATGATCAACGTATTTGTTTCCTTTTGTTATTTGTTTAATTTACAACCCTAACCGGCAAAATATATTTTTAAAATTTCATCAATCTGAGTTTTCATATTTTTACTAGCAGCCTCGACCCAACTGACGACGTTTTATCTTCTAAAACAAAATTGATGCAAGGGTTCAAATTTGTTTGCAATCTCAAATTCGTTAATTTTCATAGAAAATGCCATGCCATATAATGCTTCTTTTTTAACAACAGCAAAATAATTCACATGCATTGTATTGGAAAAAACTCAAAATTTTCATACCCCCGTTCCCAACTTGCATTTGCTTTCACCGTTTCCAGATAATAAGGGTTCACAGTCAGCCTTTTCAGCAAGTCACGTAAAAAAACAAAATCTCTTTTGGCGAGACTCAAGACAAAGTATAAGCTTTCAGTTGAGACCAAAAATCAATTTTCATTTTGGGACCCTTAACCCTAGTTATACGGAGCGATTTTCACAAACATATTATACGGAGGGGGGTTGCAACAACCCCCCCCCTCAATTTTTTATAGAGAGTCCCCCAGACCCCCGTATATGGTACCAGTGGATAGGTATCAGTCCCCTCTTTCCATTGATACCAAATTCAAGGTCATCCATAAATGTATGACGTCACTATGACGTAATAATTACCAAAATGTTGAAAATCGGCATTTGTACGGAAAATATAGGCAAAAATCAAAATGTTCTAAAAAATCGCAGGAATATCCGATTTTCATGCCGTTTTTTGCTAAATATTGTAGGAAATGACTAGTTTTACCTAAATACCAATTTTGAAATGGATATCTGCTATAAAAAACTAAAAAGTCCATTTTTAAAATCACGGAGTTACACCAACCCCCCTGACCTCCGAACTTTGAACGGACACTGTACCCCCCCTGAAGGTGGTAGGGTCAAAAAAAATTTCACTAGAATAAGCGCAAAGGATGAAATTAGAGGTACACCAAGTCACCTTGCGCTGCGCGCGAGGAATATTTAGCTACAGAAAAAAATTCGGTAGGTACCTTTCGATATGACGGGTCACATATATGCTTTTAAGAGAGGCCAGGGAACGAGAAATTTAAATGGTCCTTGGTCGGAAGCAGTGATCTACCTAGTTCAATGTGGATATCAAGGACTTGTACTTATAAATGTTTGCCTTCGTAGCAAAAATGTTATTTGGGAGATTATGGTGAGGCTGAACACTAACCCTTAGGATTCCAACTCACCAACTCTGATGTTTAAGAGTCAAGAAAGCTTAAACTGACGATTTGACAAATGTCACGTGTAAGTTTTACAAGTTCCATAATAAAATTACTCTTTTAAGAAGTCCGTGCTGGATAAGCTACTTCGGATTTTACATTTCTCTAGTTGTTTGGTAACCTTTTCTAAATAGCCAGCATCCGGGTATCCATGACAGCCGCTGTAATCAGAAGAAAATGACAAAGATACAATTGGAATTTTTCAAAATTGAATTGTTTCAAGTAATAAAAAGTTGATTAATAATCCTGACATGAATTGTGTTCTTCACCTTCTGACTGTCAATGTCAATCTAAGAGTAATTCTAGATTTTTTGTAACAATAAATGATATTGCTATTGTAAATAAATACACAGAGTGCTGTTCAAGTTATTACACTCTTTGAACGTGTGGGAACCCTCTAAATTCACTGTGTTTTGTACTCTGTAACATGAAAAAGTATTTCCATTGCCTTTATATATCGATTATGATCAGCACGCAAAAGGTAGCCGGACCTAAGTCAGGAATAGGTATATCAAATAAGGTGGAGCCGTTTCAAGAAATCATTAAAATCATGACAAATGTCTTAATTTGATAGAAGTTGTCACCGGACCATAACACTTTTGGTATCATATTAAAGATAATTTATCCAGGTACTAAATAAAAAAAGAATTAAAGCCACAGGTTTAGCAATAGTGAAGTAATTGACCAAAATGTCGAGTGGGTCAAGGGTGGAGGCGGTGGGTGTGGCGCCGGTGGGGGTGGCGACCATAGCTTTATACACAAAATTACAGAAAAGTACGAAGATTTGAAGGCTTGTTATGTGAGATCTATAAATGGTAGAGCTGTCAAATTTTGATATTGTGTGCTGTAAAGTGCAAACTTAAATTACTGCTCTGATTATCAAGGTTATTTTGAGTAATTATAGTAGTTTT
>JXSR01S075098.1:72335-94162 GCA_000969725.1 Ophiothrix spiculata | reverse complement strand
TGTAAATTTAATGTCACTGTAACCAGTTTCCTCGTATAAAAGGATTCTTTTGCTGCCATTTTGAACCTAATTTTGGTGGCTATTTTAGATTTTCAAATTTCGTGGGAAATAATTTGGGGACACATGATTCCTTTAAAGTTATTTACATAGGTTGCTTGGGATATTTAATATCGTTAATGCTGCGCTAAGGTGTTTTTGAAATTCATTTTGGTGTGTAGAAATATACCTTTTTAGCCATTTTGAACCTCAATATGTACACTTTTTTTGGATTTCAAACCTGATAACCTATTATGGGACAATATGTTTTCTGTTGCATCATCTAACATCATTCTGCATTGATCATTTTGAATATTTATTGACTTCAGTGATGTTTTATAAAATTCCATTTATGCACCAAAGCATACTAGTGCTCATTTCTTGCGTTGTTTGGGCGGCAGTTTATCTTTTAAATTAATTGAACGGTCAATATTT
Source organism: Ophiothrix spiculata (assembly GCA_000969725.1). NCBI lineage: Eukaryota > Metazoa > Echinodermata > Ophiuroidea > Amphilepidida > Ophiotrichidae > Ophiothrix > Ophiothrix spiculata. Next base: position 93,691 of record JXSR01S075098.1, on the reverse strand, counting down.
AGAACAATAATGATATTATTTATACAAATTTGCTTACTCTAGAGAAAATTTACGATATTGGACATATTAACAGATTTTTTCGTTTGATTTATGAAAATATGCAATTTTGGCGGCCATTTTGAATTTGAAGCACACAAAATGACGCAGTTATAAGGTATTTGCAGTACATATTCCATTAGCTGTAATTTGATATCAAACACGGTATGTTTACACCAAATAATCAGATTTTTCATACATAAGGCGTATTTGAAAAAGAGGGTGTGGCTTCTGACGCAAACAACACAAATTGCTCAAGCGTGAATTTTTGGCATCATCCAGTTTCTTAAAGTACACGCTCTCAACTACCAGTTCATCAAGAAAAATGCATATTACCCAACTTGACACTCATGCTGGGGATCAACCTATAACTACATATAGACCTCTATTATAGACAGAAATGTTAAATAAAATTTTCCTGAGCAATAATAAGTAGTACAGGGTGGACCAAAAAAGCGTTATTGAAGTTCAAGGTCACGTACCTAAATTTTGAAAATAATTCCAGAGTAATTTTCAGATATTCATAAACTGTGGTTTCTTATCCGTCGTAACCCACGTAACTTAAATAATTGGATTGAAGTCTGGATTGAATATTTAGCCACAATGCATAACTAAATTTGAAACAAATGAACTGATCAAACACAAGCAGATATCACTTCAAATGTACAGCATTCCAGGGAGAATAAACATAAAAGCAAATTTCCAAATATTAAGACACTGAAATATTTACTACTATTGATGCCCTGAAGAAAAACAAACAAGCTTTATTGAAAAGCGTTCATGATTCTCTTAAGAAAACATCGTCAGGTATCGTTCTATACGACATTTGATGAGATTTCTGAATTCTGTTTTGTTTCTGACATTAAAAGAAAATTGTATTGATGTTATGCTATTGGCTAATGTTATACCCCTCATCAAAACGTCTTCGATCATATCCTTAATCAATATTTCTTCGTCAAATTGAATTAATGTCAACCGCCCATCATGCCCATAGCAACCTTCTCGTAATTCTAACGATAATGTAGAGACTGGCTAGGAGACAGTCTCCTCTTGGTATACCGTACTTACTTATATTTACTAGTCGAGATCTTTGGTTTGCCCTTTGAAACCACAATCATAAAATAATGTTTGTCTTGGATATTTGGTCAAATTATTTCAAGCAATACTAGTACGTGTACGGTTAGAAAATCTTATTAATGTATCGCTTAATTGTTCTGGGGCATTTTGTGGACACGTATACGTGTACACAAAAACGTATTATTAAGGGTTTTGTTCACGATCAGGTGTTACATGCGCGTAACGCCGTTAATCAATAATTTGCCAAAAAAATGCTCCGATTTTGTGTTCCTTCAGATATTATTATAAACAAATTCTGTTGTCGTGTATGGGTCCACTATAGACTAGCCTAGGGCGTCATTTTTGGTGACAGCATTTACATACGGCAAATTTGACTGCCCTTCTAAAAGCAAACTTTAAAAAATGTAGAAGAGGTATAAGTTTGATAAATATGTTGGTCTAATTATAAATGTAGGTCTATATTCATGTTTTCTATTGCCATTTTGGATGTCTTGACTACTTTGATAACATTTTATGGCTATTAAAAAGATCGCTATCGTCTCAAACTTTGGCGCTGTGTATCTCAAAAATTTTGCCTTGATGGTGTACTTCTCTCTTGATATAATGTTAAGGCTAAAGTCCCTACGGTATCTTTACTGCAACTTTTTACCTACTTACACATATCAGAATAATACAATTTTTGGCGTACATATGTAATAGAGTCTCTAGTTTATACATGAGACTTTAGTAGTGATTTCACGTCCATTATCAAAGTCAAAATTACGTCAATAAACTACTTCGAAACATTTACACCTTTTTCGCCGAAACCTTAAAATTTTATGATGTTCGAACGATTCGCCTGTTTTCAAATTTTGACAGATTTGTAGGCTTGATACTTTTTATTGAATTACAAATAATATTTTATAAATGTGTTGTGTTGATTTAGAATGATAATGTAACAAACCCGCGTTGTTTTGCCGGAAAAACCGGGCGTGAATTATGGCTCTGAGTTCGCCCTGTTTGAGCTGTGAATAGCCTGATTTTAGTATCTACATTATCTACATTTTGTCTGATATACGCATTCGCATAATTTACTTACAAATTGAGCATTCCAATGAGGCAAAAATTGCAATTTTTATGTAAACAAAAGAAAATACGGCATTCTAATGTTTATGTTTTAGATTCTAGTTCACCATCTCAACGCTGCCTTGATAGCTCAGCGGTAGAACTCTCGCTTCGTAATGCATGACTAACCCCCGGCATAATCCATGGTTCGAGTCCCCGCAAAGGCAGTGGAAACTCTTTATCTTTTCATGATTGAAAAATAGTTAGGATTTACATTTTCCTGAGCATGTGGATTCCTCGTACCCTTAAAAGGAATCATAATTAATAAAGAAAAGGCAATGTAGAAGCAACCAGTCGCTTTATTCTTGAGTTTTCTCGTGTGTCTTGAGGCCATTTTGTACAGTAAGTCAATGGGCTGCAATATTATGGTGTGCCGCCGTATGGGAATTGCATGGCTTTTAAAAGCTCTAAGGGCACGTTGTCCAGTCCAGGCGTGTTCAGCAGACTCAACCTCATCTGAGGTGAATTGATTAACTTCGATTAGGACGGTGCCTCCAACTATTACTGGTGTGATGTCAAGGTCAGTGTCTTGGGCTCTGGTTGTTTTTCAAGAAGGTTCTGAAATCCATACAGCCAGGCTGAGATCCTTTTCTTCTGCATTACCTTCTAACATTGGAGATTTTTCTGTTTTTCCTCCGAAATTTTCATTGAAGGCTTCGATGTGATTATTTAGTTTTAGCGGTAGTCTGTGTTAAAGACCATTTTACTATGAACATGATAACACACCATCAACGTCAGAGCGAAAGTGATTCCTTTCATACGGTCCGTTTGAGATGCGGCAATCTATAATGTTTTCAGCGAAAGTGATTCCTTTTATACGGTTCGTTTGATATGCGGCAATCTAGAAACACATGCTTTTACTTGAATCGGTTTCTGGAGTCATTCATCCGTTTTGAATGTGTTCATATTGCACTTATCGCCCACTACACGCTACACCGCGACCTTTGTATTGATAAACCAAGTCGGAGATCTTTAACCAGGTTTAATTGACAAACAACTCAAGTGTATCTACCCGCCACGGTCATACCAATTACCTCAATGACGTACAATGCTCCTAAAGCGTGACCGCTGTCCCAGTATAACCTGGTTAACAAGGCATTTGGGGTGTTTCTTACGTGTTTTTTGAATGGACTCGATCAGGTCCCTTGAATTATCGTATGCTAATGAGTATGGTGTCTTATCATGAGAACGAGAATTTCATGATCTTGATTGACATGTATGTACGAAGTTGATAGCTTATTAAAAGGATGCGAGCGTGTTAGGCCAATGAAAGTGGGTATGCCGAAACTCCTTGGCACAGGAAATTTACACCTGAAATAGCGCGGGAAATCCGAATGAGCTAACCGGGGTCGTGTTACAAAATGTACCTAGTCAGGCTTACCCTTTGGTCTTTTGAGTTCACAAAAAATATCACATGAAAGCTTAATAAATCAGGAACAAAATGGTAAATGTACGAACAAAATTGGCTGGTTAGTTTTGATACAGCGATCTTGGTAAGTTATCACCCTATACCCAAAACACGGAACGATATCTCGGGGTCATGCATCAATTACGAGCGTTGTGTGTGCATTGTATAGGAAATGTTGCCAATAACTGCAATATGTTTGGTCGTGCGGAAACTTTTCAATTAGAGCAGATAATGAAATGGAACCGCTTTGAAAATGGACGGACAAAATTGAATCTCTGCTTCAACCTGATACCATTCAGCTCCATTCAATCGTGTGTTGTAAATTATACCACTACCAGTGCAAAATGCACTGCAAACCGCACCGCAAAAGGATAAAAGGAATCTCACCTTTAACCAAGCGAGTGTATGTGCGTTATGAGTACATTTGTATATCCAGGCCCTATTGTAAGGAAGGTCATCAACTAGCTATGTTCGATGCGTACACGTTGATTAAAATAACTTCACATAATCATGTTATTATTTATTTACTCTATGCTCTATCAGCTTTACAAGAATGAAACGTCTATAATTTATCTAAACTTGAGTCAACCTTATTGAGTCACGTGAAAAAGCGGCAATGCCCAAGTGTCCAACACGATAGCGGTCAAATTTACATGTATGCGGTCGATGGCCGTGTATCTATAGAATCAAAGGGCTAACGGCAGTTAACGAAGTAGGACATCAGGTTAATAATGCATGGATCGGATTACAGATTGATGTTTGAATAGAAACACTAGCACGTGGTCAGTGACCTAAGAAAGGTGACCAAACTTAAATGCACAATGCAAGACTTCCTTCTGGCATAAAATTTCAAAAAATTATAAAGACACACAACAATATTTAACTTACTTTTATACATATTTTTGAAACCAAAAGTTTAATCTTAAAGTGTAAATTAGTAAATAAAAGCTTACATTTCATTAGGTATTTTAAAACTGAACTGTCAATCCATTGTATATGTTTAAATGTTAGTAACGTACACACAATGAAAATTGAAATTTTATACGCCAAACTATACGCGGGCGTACATAACAAGAGGTCAGAAGAAGTGGTAAGAATAAGTTGTTAAAACAAGTGGTCAGGTTACGGAACTCTAATTCAGGCAATAATGTGAGGAAGGTCATCAGCTATGGTCGATGCGTACACGTTGATCAAAATAACTTCACAAAATTATGTCATTCATTTTTCACCCTCCATGCTCTATCAACTTAACAAGAATGAAACGTCTATAATTTACCTAAACTTGAGTCAACCTAGCTTAGACTATGGTCATAACAAGTCGTACGACCAGTCCATCTAATAGGACTACGCAACGCCCTCACTGCTTGCTTTGCTCGCTGCTCGTTGTCCTTTTAAACGGACCAAAGACTACTCGTAACTGTTCGTACGAGTTATTGTGACTATAGTCTTATTGAACCACATGAAAAAGCGGCAATGCCCAAGTGTCCAACACGATAGCGGTCAAATTTACATTATGTGGTCGATGGCCGTGTATCTATAGAATCAAAGGGCTAACGGCAGTTAGCGAAGTAGGACATCAGGTTAATAATGCATAGATCGGATTACGGATTGATGTTTGAATAGAAACACTAGCACGTGGTCAGTGACCTCAGAAAGGTGACCAAACTTAAACGCATAATGCAAGATTGGCTTCTGACATTTTTGAATTTCCAACTACATGTAACAGAGATGCCACTCATTGGTGTTCAAAAAATCTGAAATATTTCAAAAGAATGTGAGAAACCAAAATTGCCTATACCTTTGTACACGAAAAAATCTGAATTTAGGCTTAAACCAATTCTGAAATGTGGCATCACTGATGTAATTTATCCTAACAATTTATTTATCCTAACCATAGAGCTGAAAGCGAAGAGAGACCTGATATATGTTTTAAACGAATGAATTTGGGGTCACTGAAGTCTAATGACCCCAAACCTCGGTCTGAAACACACGGCCGCCAATTGCAAGGCGCTGGGTCAGATTAATTGATGATTTTTTGATAATTTTGTCAATACTCGCTTGCAATAATGATTTATAGATATAAATACACTTACGACTTGTTATAAATGAAATAAGTTGTAAATTAGTGTATGTATATTGTGACATTTTTGATTGTGACGTCATCTTGACATCAGCGATTCATCGAGCATGGCGCTGTACGTTTACCTATCTCATTGATCCTAACAGAGATATTGTATAATTTGTAGATTGACCTTGAAGATATCGAGTTATAGTTATTTAAAGTTTTAATTTTCATATTCTTTGACCCAATAATGACCGTTGAGAAGTAACTTTGGGCTCTGCAAGCAAACATTTCCTAAATTTTGCATCATACCTACCGACCCTACTTATAAGGATCCGGATGGCGAAACAAACAATACCGTATTGCTAAATGCTACATCAAAGGAGTGACTATTGATGAAAAGATACCATAGGCGGCGGAAGCGGGGGTGGGGGGACGGGGAGAACATGCCCCCCCAAAAAAATTTTTTGAGGGGGGACGCCCCCTCAAAAAATCAAGAAGAAAGAGAGAAAAGGAAAGGAAATTGTAAATTTTCCCTTTGTTTTGATCCTTTTAATATGAAAAATCTAAAAAATTTGCGAGCATCGCGCGAATTTTCAGTAAAAATGTGAATGCGCAAATTTAAAATTTTTTTAACAATTTGTAGCTGAAATTAGCCGATTTGGCAGATTTTTTTCCGCGCGCATTACAAAATATCATGATTTTCCATCGACGATTTTTGCTCAAAAAAATTAGCCGCCCCCCCCCCCCTAAAATTTCAACCTTCTGCCGCCAATGAAAGATACATAGAATAGTTCTGATGAGATACGTAGGTGACATGCCCCGTCATATATTATCTAAAGGTACCTTAAGGTCACCATAGTAAATTACGAGATACGGGCCATTGAAGCTGAGCATAGTCAAATCACGTCCAAGGTCAAATTTCTAATTTCATCAGAAACGTTACCTTCGAAATTGTATTCTATCATATAAAGCAGGTTCCAACATCAAAAACCTAAGACAAATATTTTTAAAAACCAGTTTTACCTATACAGAAACTTTAAACTCGATTTTCTAAGAACTACATTTTTTTCAGAATCAACCCGATACACCTTACCAATTTGGATGTAACTTTGAAATCGAACATTTAATAACCAAAAGCAAGGTGTCATTTTAAAGCCTAAAATTTAATCTTTCAGATGAGCCCAAAAATCGATTTTCATATTGGGACACTTAGGTACTTTTCGATATGACGGGTAACATTGGGACGCAAAGCCAGCAAACCCATTACTGATTAGACGATTTATAAGTGAATAAGGTTAGAGATGAAGACAGCAGAATGCAATTACTGCTGTTCAACTTAATGCAATTAGACTTCACTGAGAAGTAGAGGCCAACATATACCCTCCTTAGGAGATAGATTAAGATGATGGTGTTATTAGAGCAGGTCAAGTGTGTATTACGGACGGTACTGATGCATTATGTAAACACGATGCTAGCTTGTATATGTAGGGAACTTCCGAGATAAAAGCAAGGTGCACGCATATGCTTAATACTGTTTACATTTTGGGTAGGAAGATTCATGGTAATAGGACGTTATTCTCTCTAAAATGGAAATACTTACTTTGAAATTGTTATTAGTGATGAACCTTTTCAGAGACTTGAAATTTTAAATCTCGAAAATAAGATTTTTTTTTAAATTAGTCTTTTCGACTTGGAATTAAGCCTAATAATAATTCAAAATGTGTTTTTAAAACCAAAAGGTTCAATGTTTAATCCAACACGTCAGCAAAAGTCTTTTCAAAGTTTTGTCACTAAAATGTAGAGAGTGGAATAATGGTTTTGGAAGATTTATATCATTGTTCCTTTTGAATCAAAAAGCTCATTTTGAATAATTATTATGTTTGATTCTATGTAGATAATGCCATTTTAAAATAACTATCTTTTTTGAAACTCAAAAAAACTTAAATCTCTGAAAAGTCTGAAAAATTTCTGAAAAATTACTAATAACAGTTATATTATTGTCTTTTGGAGCTAGCATTGTGGTGGTTGAAGTTTTGTGAGAACATGCTATTTTCCCGGCAGCGCATTTTTCACGGAATTTTAAAATTTTAAAAATATTCGTAAAATAACGGGCAATTTTGCAAATTAATTAATGAAATTAAATTACTGTACAGGGTATTACCAAAATTTACGACCCTTTCTCCGAAAAATCACAGTTTCTTGTAACTTTCTCCTTGTAAACTTAGATTACGAAGTCTGTCCAACTGCATCTTTTTTACGGTGTTAGTTTGATTAAGGATTTATTTAGTTTTTATCTACATACATTAGTAACCATACAGGTTGGTTGCTAAATCGACATTTCGCGCTTCGTACTATTAATCTTCTTAACACTGTCCAAGACGCTATATTCATCAACATCAGGATGTTCAGCATAATGGATGGTCAGTGCCCCAATGCTGGCCTAAGAATAAACTGATGTCACTGAATAAAACAAACCTGTCCCGTACAAGAGCTCAACAGTTTGGGAAACACTTGAGGTGAACCTGGGATGTTGATGTTCAAAACAGACTAAAGGTAAAAAGGCAAGTTAAATTGTTTTACTTGCATATGCAACATTGTCAGCTCTAGGTTGATACATCGTGCAATATATTTAACATTATGCACATCTTAGTGCTAAAATGTTGCATTTCAAGAGGAATAACACTGAAAATATTACCGTATTTTTACGGTTGAAGACATGTATTTTTTGTATTTGTCACAGACTGGTTCTGATAAGATAGGTGACATTTTTGACAAAAATGGGGACGTAGAGCCAGCAAAACCCATTAGCAATAAGACGATACAGCAGAATGCATTTACTGCTGAACTTAATAATGCAATTGGACTTCACTTAAGTAGTAGATGCCAACATATACCCTCCTTTGGAGATAGATTAAGATGATGGTGTTATTAGAGCAGGTCAAGTGTGTATTACGGTACTGATGCATTATATAAACACGATGCTAGCTTGTATATGTGACCTTCCAGCCCGTATGTCTGGCAGTAAATGCCAGAAACTTCATTTTGCGCTACAGGTGAAAACACATGTCAAGGTCATTATTTGTCGAAATTGATTTTTTGACAGATTCACAATCCTAGTGCTTACTACAAAATACCAGCAAAGTTTAATTTCAAGAAAATAATAGGAAAGGTGAATTTAATTGGCATATTCTTAAGGGGTGAAAGCACATCACTCATTGTTGCATTTTTGCAAATTTATTTTGTACCATAACTTTTGAACAAAGTGCTTAAAACTAATAAAAGTATACATTTCCAGAAAGGAATTTTCACAAGGAACAAGATGGTGATGTTGATTTTTGACCAAAAATCACATTTTTTGAGAAAATCACGAAAAACACATTTTTTGGCCATTTGGGTTTCCAACCAAGCTAAAAATAACGTTTTTTGAAGAAATGACCTAGGAATGGTTATATTAATTTTAAACACCTACTCGCATGTTGCGTCTTTTTTACTTTTTTGAATTTTGGCCAATTTTCTGATTTTCATGCCAAATAAGGTCAAAAATTCATGGAAAATCAAAAAATTGGCTAAAATCCAAAAAAGTAAAATAGACGCAACATGCGAGTGGGTGTTTAAAATTAAAATAACCATTCCTAGGTCATTTTTTCAAAAAATGTTATGTTGTTCAAAAGTTATGGTACAAAATAAATTTGTAAAAATGCAACATTGAGTGATGTGCTTTCACCCCTTAAGACGATCAACAAAAATATAGGGCTTACTAATCTTTCAACGCCTTTATTATATCAGTTATATGTTTTACTCTCTGACAACCTTTGACGGACCATAACTTGACTTCTGGAAATCGTATGAAGTTCATTAAGGTGTCATTTTAATCCTTAAAGCATGGTCTTTGCAAATAATTAAAAAAGTGAAAGTGACAAGAGCTGGCATTTACTGCTGTTTGGGGCTGGACGGTCACATATGTTGGGAACTTCCGAGATAAAATCAAGGTGCACGCATATGCTTAATACTGTTTACATTTTGGGTAGGAAGATTCATGGTTATCGAACGTTATTCTCTCTAAATTGAAATACTTACTTTGAAATTGTTATTAGTGATGAACCTTTTCAGAGACTTAAAATTTTAAATCTCGAAAATGAGATTATTTTTTTTAAATTAGTCTTTTCGACTTGGCCTAATAATGATTCAAAATGTGTTTTTAAAACCAAAAGGTTTAATGTTTAATCCAAAACGTCAGCAATAGTCTTTCACAGTTTTGTCACTGAAATGTAGAGACTGGAATAATATGGTTTTGGGATTTATATCATAGTTCCTTTTGAATCAAAAAGCTCATTTTAAATAATTATAATGTTTGATTTTATGTAGAAAATACCATTTTAAGATAACTTTCTTTTTGAGACTTTGAAATCTCTGAAAAGTCTTCGTCACGAACAACAGTAATTTATTATCTTTCTTTGTAGCTAGCATTGTTAGGGGTGGTGGTTAAAGTTTTGCATTTGCAAAGAAAATCTCATTACGAAGTCCGTCCAATTACATCTTTTTTTTTTTTTTACAGTGTAAGTATAGTTAAGGATTTATTTGGTGTTGATCTAAATACATTATTAATCATGTAGAATGGTTGTTAAATCGACATTTCGTTCTATTAATCTTCTTAACACTGCCAAAGCATCAGGATGTTCAACATAATGGATGGTCAGTGCCCCAATATAAAAAAAAAATGCCTGCCTAAGAATCAACTGATGTCACTGAATAAAACATCCCTGTCACGTACAAGAGCTCAACAGTTTGAGAAACACTTGAGGTGAACCTGGGATGTTGATGTTCAAAACAGACTAAAGGTAAAAAGGCAAGTTACATTGTTTTACTTGCATATGCAACATTGTCAGATCTGGGTTGATACATCGTGCGATATTTGAAACATATGCACATCTTAGTGCTAAAATGTTGCATTTCAAGAGGAACAATACTGAAAAATATTACCGTATTTTTACGGTTGAAGATATGTATTTTTGTATTTTATTATTTATTGTATAAAACAATTCAGCGGTTGTCATGTAAATTTTACGGCAGTTTTCGTATTTTGATGAGGTAGCATTTTTTACGAGAATATTTATCATGGAAATTGATAATATAGAGATCATAAATACAATTCTCTTTCCAAGTAACAAATCATCAACATTCGTCAATATTTACGTGAATGGTTGGCGATTTCAAAGTAACGTTTGTGACCAAAAAAGTGAAAAATGTCACTTTTAAATGGCTTCAGCTCCTAGCATAGCCATTCTATCCACGAGTTTGTTGTTGATAAAAGTGCCCTCTGGTGGGACCAAGTTATGTATTTGAAAACAAAATTAATATCCAAATTTGTTCTCCTTTTAACCCTCAAAGAGCCGGGCTTTTTCGACCCATCTCACAACTCGATTGACGAAACATCAAGTGTAGATTACTGGTGGATAGCTATGACCCTAACGACTCCATTGGTACCAAAAAAATTGAAATCGGACCTTGTATGACGTCACAGTGACGTCATAAGTGACGTCGCGTCGAAAAACGCGAAAATCACCAAAAAATTGTCATTAGTACGTGCAATATTTTAAAATATTGAGTTGAGATGTATAGTTTGATAGTGAAATAACGTCGTTTAATATTCTCTTCTCTATTTTTAGTCTTACGCAACTAAATTGAAAATAGTAACTAACATAAGATGTAGGCGAGACTTGTAAGTCATTGACGCTTAAATTGGGTTGCTTTGAAAACTAAATTGTAAGAGTGTAATGTAATAACATTATGAAGTATAAAGATATCAAATGCTATACATCTTTAACTCAACACTTACTCAATATAAAATATATTTCATTTTGACGAAAAACAATAACGTAGGTTTGATGACATGATATGCAAGACGCTCAAATTTCAAGACGTCTTTGGTGACAAAATCAGGCACATGCTTTTATGTTAGGCAATAGTTTTCTTCTGACGATGCTATTATTTCAACCCGCCGCGATTTGTATTAGAAAAAAAGAATGTTCCGTGTTATAGTTTGAATAAGCATAAAAAAGAATGGGTTCTTTTCCTCAAAACTAACATGTAAGTCTCACTGCAAAATATACTCCCCTTGTACTCTCTAAATGTAAACGAGTGAAAATTTCACTCCCCAAAAGAGTGAAACTCTTATAAACCACTCAGAAAGGAGTGGTTTTGTATGTTAAACAGCAAATTTCCACTCAAAAAGAGTGAAAATCACTCTTAAAAGAGTGAATTTCCACTCGTTTCAGGAGTTAAACGAAGGACAACTCAAAAAAGAATTGTCCTTTGTGAAAATTTGCTGTTTAACATACAAAACCATTCCTTTCTGAGTGGTTTATAAGAGTTTCACTCTTTTGGGGAGTGAAATTTTCACTCGTTTACATTTAGAGAGTAATTAATTACCTTTTGTCTGGTAATGCTTTATTTTAATCTTTACATAAGCCGACAATGAAAGAAAAGTAACCAAAAGGTTGTTGTTTCTGTTGTTGTTGTTGTTGTTGTTGTTGTTGTTGTTGTTGTTGTTGTTGTTGTAATTGTTGTTGTTTTTAGGTCCCGTTTCAGGTTTAACTTCAAAATCCGGTCATATAATTTGGAAAAAAATCTGAATGGATAAAAAATATTGTTCTAATTATAGATTAAGGTTTAATATCCCATTGCATGTTTTGATCTCAAGATTCACTGGTAAAATTCAAACGCTTTTCTCCAAAAGGTGCTTAATTTAGGAAATATACATGTACAATGTTTACCTGTTAAGAATAGAAGTATACATACCTCACAAACTTCGAAGTTATGTGCCTATAAAAGATTATATCATGTACTTTTGTTTTCAATATTGTTTATTATTTACAGAATAGACAAATTTTTGAATCGGTCTTCACACAACTGTTATTTTTTGTTATGGAAAGACAATGGTCTATTTTACTCATAATTCAAAACAAATTTACAGAATGTGTAAATTGTAATTTTTTGAAACCGAGGCACAATAATACATGTAAACTTCTTTTTGATACACCCGTATATTAAATTGATTGTTTCTATTGAAGTTGTAACATCGGGAATGCTATTTACCAACCCAGGATATTTGTTATTATTTCCTGTGAGAAATGTTGTTTCAGATTCGTCAGATGTAATTAAATGAAAACAGGAATTACAAAGAAATGATATGCCAACGGCTTGAGACGGCCATTTTGTACAAATATATGCAAACAGCAAGCAACTGTGTACTCTATAAACCTATACAGTAAGCAATGGGACTCTGCTACGAGATCCACAGCATATCCCTTGTATTCTAATAGCATATTACTCGTACACTCTTAGAAAGGAAGGATCAAATATGACACAATAAGGATCAATTTTGATCCTTTTTAGGTATCAAATATGAGCTTACCCTTTAAGGATCAAAGTGATCCAAAAATAAGGATCAAAATTCTTGATCCGAAAAAAGGATCAAATATTTCTTATAAAAAAAGATCTGCCTAAAAACATCTCACTGAAGTGACCCTAGCAGGGTTTGAACCCACGCCGCATGTACACCATGTAATTACGAGACCAACGCGCTAACCACTCGGCCACGGAACAGGCAGTTATCAAGTGTGATGAAATCATCGCATTTATACCATTGTATACATTCCCGGCTATGTAGTGGATATGGGATGTACTCAAATATGAAACAAAAGATCACGTTAGATCCAAACGCGGTATCAAATATGAGCTCATCCTTTCCGTATCAAAGTAATCCAGAAATACGGATCAAAACTTTGATATTGTAATCAAAAAGGATCAAAATAAAATGATCCTAAAATCGGATCAAAAATGATCCTGGTGGATATGATCCATTTGTATATATTGATCCGAAAAAGGATCAAAACGATCCTCGTTGGATCAAAAGTGATCCTTAAAGGATCAAAATAAAATGATCCGGAAAACTACTCGTATATTTGATCCCGGCCTTCTAAGAGTGTATTCTAAAAGGCGATTCCAAAGTAACGTTTATGATCGAAAAAGTGAGAAATTTCTTTTAAATGGCTTCAGCTCCTAGCATAGACTTTCCATCCACGAGTTTGTTGTTTGAAAATAAAATTAATCGCCAAAATCCTGAATAAAGTGCATGTAACGTTCGGTACCGTTTGTGACATCGCACTGATATATGTGTGTTTTTTTGTTTTGTTTTTGCTCTTAAAAACTTCACAATTTCTGTTTGAGAAATACTTCTCACGTACCAAGTAACAAACGTATGAGTGAAATACCTGCTTATATGGTCAAATAAAAAAGCTGATTTTTTGCTTGAAGTCAAAAAAAATTCAATTTTTCGTGGAACGTGGAATGAGCCAATATACATTATAACATTAAACCAAATCACTGATTTTGGTATTAATTTTGATTATGTTTGTTGTTTCCACGTGGACAAACTTTTGCATATTCCGTAAGATTGGGTACTTTGGTATGGTTATGGTTTGAAAAATACGGAGTAAATAGAGTATAATTACCACGGTTTCAAAATTATAAAAGGGGCTATGCAAATAGCTTTTAAATGTATTGTTCTAAAAGCTGAGATATAATATAACGGTTAATTATGTTTTTTTTTCTTTTTAAAACATAATTCGAAGGCATGTTTAGTTTCACAGAATCATATAATGCGTAAATGTAGGGCGCATCACTTGCCATTTTATTCATGTAACCTGGTTTCCTATTTCCTTTCACTGATCTGGGTAATGTGTGTTTGTGTATGTTTTGAGAATTTTGTCTCATATTTGCCACATTTAATTGAAAGCAAACATGAAGGCTAGAAAAGTAGTAACATTGTGGATATAGGCCTACATGTAGCAGCAAATATAGTTTGAGCTATCTTTCAACACGATGATATATATATTGAATATTTACCTCAATATTTCGATGTGAAAAACACACAGCCTCATCATTAGAACTTTTAAATGATTGGCAAAGTTTGTTCTCACAGTTGACATCAGATGTCCTTAAGGTCGTATAAGAGCATTTCACATCGACTTATTGAGGTAGATTTTCCATACTAATTGTGTTGAAAGACTGTTTACTATTTATTAACACTTAAGTGGTCAAGGGGCCATATGGACCCAACATTTGGTTTTTACGCGTCAGCGCAAAAACGCGAAGAAATTTTTCATCGCCCTTCTATGTATTTGTCCAACTTTACCATACCCTTCACCTTGTGGCAAAAAAATTTAAAACGACCCAACCCTTCCCATGCTAATTTGCATAAATAAGCATTGTCGAGGGCGCTCTTCAAATTTGTTTTGCCCATAAAATCGTAACGGAACAATTTTTTCCAAATTTTATTTCAGGAATGTATTTGTACTTACATACTGCAAATATCTGCCAAATTTTATTGAAAAATTCCATTCGGAAGTGAGTTTTCAAATTTTTGGCGGGAAATTTTTATCGCAACACAATTTTTTTTTTTTTGGCCGCCATTTTGAAACGGTTTGTCCTATTTTCTAAATTTTTTATTTGGTTTTGTTCTTTTGAAGTACTTTACCTGTGACCAGAGTTTCAATGTAAAATTATTTCGCGAAAGCGCTTTTTCGATTATGGGTCCATATGGACACCCCCCCCCCACCCCCCACCCCTTGAGCACTAACGGGCATGTGGATGACCTTGACAACTTAAGTGTTAAGCAACACGTATGAACATTTATTTGGAGTATGGATATGATTTTCCTGGTTTTGCAGACATGACTGAGAAGTTTGATTAAAGGAAACTTGAATATGAAATGACATTTAAACTGGTCTCGCAACAAAAGATATTGAATTACCTGATGTGTCCGTTAGATTTTATCAAACGCACATTAGTTACGAACTGGTAAACTTATTAAAATGTAGTTTAGGAGAAATCAAAGTACTTCAGTTTAAGTTATTGGCGTCTTTTGTATTGGGAAATGGGCACTTGGTGTTAGCAGTATTTCCATTATATACTTGGTCAGATATTTGCCAGATTGAGATACATGTAATATACAAACATATTTTTCCACTTAATTGGGCCTTATCCATATTACACAAATAAAAAAAAATGCACACAGCACAAATATTCTAATTGAACAGAATAAAGTGAGTCATTAGACTCACTTGAGGAATAGTGTGTCAGTATACGGATAAAATGACACAAAATGTTAAAAGTGAGTCATTTTGACCGTGTACTGACCCGGGGGAGGGTACTTAGTACAAAAATGATTACGGGGATGTGCCGCAAACTTGGGTAGCAAAATCAGACTGCCTGGTATTTCAATGGGTCCTTTTTCTTTGCAAAATGTGGTATTTTGATGGGTCTGTTTTCCAAAGTGGTTTCAAATTTGCGCCAAAATTTTTGGCGCAAATTTTGGATTTTTTTCTAAATTTCAAACAAAAATCAGAAAATTTTCGCCAAATTAACGTTAATTTTCTGGGAAAATTTCATTTTTTGTATAAACTCGACTCAGAATTTGGGGAATTTGGTATATGGATGGGGCCCTTTTTCTTAAATATTGGTATATACATGGGTGGTACGTACTTCAAATTTCCCAGCGGCACACCCCTACCAAAACCAAAATTGAGTACCCCCCGGGATAATGACACACTATGGCTCAAGTATTAAGTCAAATGACTCATTTTGGGTTTTTTTGTTCTGTATGGATTCGATTACACCTCCGAGTTGCCACTTAGCATTGCTTAGCGCAAGCACATTTAGCTTCTATACTCTTTAGATCTTTACGTATGCAACAAGCAGCTGATTAACGCACATAAATCAATTTGACCATGCAGAAAAATAAATTAGTCCATATTTTTGAAACGAAACAATGTACTCAATGTTTTGCTGAATATTCATATGAACTTTATTTCAAGGTTTTTCAATGTGGTAGCAACAAAATAAGCCAAAAATAGTACCAAAATGAACGATTCATGCCTAAAAAATATTAATGCGCAGTGATTTGGTCTTAATCAATCCTAATCAATCATTGCTAGTCTCTTACACAAAACAAATACACCAGTTCACAATGTTGTAGATTAAAACGAGGATGCTATGGATCTTGTAACAGAGTTTGATTGCTTGTTGCATACTTGAAGGTTTGTAGAGTATAGTGCACAGTGAATTGGCAGTGTTTATTTGCTTTTCTTGGTCACGTACAAAAGAAATACATAAATATTGAGAACCAATCGTAATACAGAGGTTGTGGGTTCGAGTCCCGGGCCGGTCGTTTCCGTGGGCAAGGAACTTTACTCTACTTGCTCCGTGGTTCGGAAGTCACGTAAAGCCGTTGGTTCCTTGTACGAATAGACTCCTTCATTGTTCATGGGGTATGCATGTCTGCAAGTACAGTGTATCATTGATTGATTAATTGATTGATTGATTGATTGATTGATCAGGTGGAACTGGATTTTCATCGTTTATTGAATTCAGACTTTTTTGCAAACAGGTCATCTTTGTTCAAAGAACTATTACCGTCAAGGGCTTAGGTTATAAAGACTCCCAAAAAAGTATCGCCTCACCTCGAACAAATGGCTCCTGCGCAGATACGGAAGACGTAAACGTAATTTAAAGATTTTGTGCACAAGCGCTGGAGTTTCAGCTTTCATATGACACCCTATTTCTGACAATTGACTTAGAAACACCGAAGTTATGAATTTTTAAAACCCTCGAGGTTGAATTTTAAAAGTTGCAAATTTCATTTTTCGCACAGTACAAACAAGTAACGCAAAAATAAGGATCGATATGAGAGGTATTTGAGTTTAGTCAATTAAGCACGCGGTCTTTCAAAAGTATGCGCCATTGGTGTCTAAGCATCATCTATCCAGTTATTATTTTTACTATACTTTTTCATTAATTCATTTTTATTAATAAGAACCGAAGAAACGACATTTAATTGGTAGGCATTGCTAGCATTAAAGACATGGCACAATACCAGACCATATTAGAGGACGAATAACGGGGCACCATTTGTTTTTAAGGCTAAAGTATTGTCTAACAATTGAAACTGAAGTTTAGATCGATTCTCATCATTAATAAGATGAAAAAAGAAAAAAATATCTTGATGGATAATGCTTGGAACCCCATGACGAATGCTTAAAAAAACTGCGCACTTCTGTGACCAAATTCACTCTCCTCATATCGATCCTTAGTCTTGTGTTACTGGTTTGTACGGTGCGAAAAATGAAATTTGCAACTTTTAAAAAACGACCTCGAGGGTTTCAAATGTTCATAACTTCGGAGTTTCTCAGTCAATTGTCAAAAATAGGGTGTCAAATGAAAGCTGAAACTCGCTGAAACAATCTTTAAATTACGTTTGCGTCTTCCGTATTGGCGTAGGAGCCATTTGCTCGAGATGAGGCGATACTTTTTTGGGAGTCTTTATGTAAATGAGCTTATAATGAGCAATGTCATTTCCCGATCTTCGAAAATAGAACAAAACTTGGTCGCAAGATTTATTTTCAATGACATGACCTGACGAATAAGGTCGGACTTGTGATTATAGGGGTTCAAAGTCCGACAGGTCACGCGTCAAGAAAATACATATTGCGACCAATTTTTCTTTTCTAGCATATCTTATCTTTTATATACCAACAATAGGAACAAACTAGACAACTCCAGAACATTTATGCATGTGCTGGCCCCTTGGGATACAATAGGTCTTTAAAGGGTCAATACTATTCAAGGGAAATTCTTAAGTCAAGATTGCCAAAAGGCACTACCTCTAGTCATGGGCCACATTTGCACCAAATTTGGTCCTTATACATTTTATAGTTTGGTTGCTAGAGGTGATTTTATACATACACATTTTGGCCCCTATGGCCAAAGCCCTTTGGCCCATGGACCTAAGACCATCGAAAGACAATTTCTCTAGTCATGAGGCACATATGTATCAAGTTTGGTCCTTGTACCTTTTATAGTTTGGTCGCTATATGTGATGTTATACATACACATTTTTATGATTTGGGCCCCTAGGGCCCAAGCCCTTTGGCCCCTGGTCCTAAGACTACCAGGAGGCAAATTGTCTAGTCATGAGACACTATTGTACCAAGTTTGGTCCATGTACCTTTTATAGTTTGGTCGCTAGAGGTGATTCTTTAAATATACATTTAGGCCCCTGGGGCCAAAGGCCCTCGGGCCCAAGACTACCAAAAGGCTTTCCTCTAGTCATGGGCCACATGTGTATCAAGTTTGGTCCATGTAGCTTTAATAGTTTGGTCGCTAGAGGTGATTTTATAAATATACATTTGGGCCCCTTGGGCCTAAGGCTTTGGGCCCAAGACTACCAAAAGGCATTTCCTCTAGTCATTGGCCACATGTGTATCAAGTTTGGTCCACGTAGCTTTTATAGTTTGGTCGCTAGAGGTGATTTTATAAATATAAATTTGGGCCCCTGGGGCCCAAGGCCTTAGGCCCCAAAAGGCACTACCTCTAGTCATGGGCCACATGTGTGCCAAGTTTGGACATTTGGGACTTACATGTGTACTAAGTTTGGTCCTTTTATCTTTTATAGTTTAGTCGCTAGAGGTGATTCTATACATGTACATTTGGGCCCCTGGGGCCCAAAGCGTTGGGCCCTGGCCTAAGACTACCAAAGGGCACTACATCTAGTCACGGACCGCATGTGTACTAAGTTTGGTCCTTTTATCTTTTATAGTTTAGTCGCTAGAGGTGATTCTATACATGTACATTTGGGACCCTGGGGCCCCAAGGTGTTGGGCCCCTGGGCCTAAGACTACCAAAGGGCACTACATTTAGTCACGGACCACATGTATACTAAGTTTGGTCCTTTTATCTTTGATAGTTTAGTCGCTAGAGGTGATTCTATACATGTACATTTGGGCCCTTGGACTTCAGACTACCAAAAGGCACTACCTCTAGTCATGGGCCACATGTGTACCAAGTTTGGTCCTTGTACCTTTTACAGTTTGGTCGCTAGAGGTGATTTTATAAATATACGTTTGGACTCCTGGGGCCCAAGGCCTTAGGCCCTTGGACCTAAGAGTACCAAAAGGCACTACCTCTAGTTATGGGCCACATGTGTGCCAAGTTTGTTTTTTTGGGCCCTTGTAGTTTTGGAGTTAGAGGTGAAAAAAGAAAAAGTCTTACGGAGGAGAAGGAAACTAAGAAGAAGACTACACAATCAGGAAAACAACATCTATGCAATGTTTCACATGCATAGATAAAGATACCGTTTTCATTTATCAAAGTACAAAGTACAAAATTATTAAAAATCAGGGTTATTATAACAGCAGTATTATATCGTAAGGTTGTATAGCAGTGATTTCAGTCAACGCGAATCAACACACTAAGTCACAACAGTATGTCTGGTGTTATTAACCTCAATGTCGGTGGCCATATTTATACAACCACAAGAACAACACTAACGCGATATTCTTCATCTATGCTAGGGTGTATGTTTAGTGATAGACTGCCGTCATCTTTGGACCCAGGAGCTTTAGACACGCATGGTAACTACGTTATAGACAGAGACGGGGAAATATTTCGCTACATATTAAATTTCCTGAGAACATCACGATTGATTTTACCTAAAAACTTTCAAGAACATGACTTGTTGATCGCTGAAGCAGACTTTTATCAAATACCAGACTTGATTGAAATTATGACTGAGTTCAAGTCTCATGAATCCAGTAAATTGCAATCAAAGGTTGATGTAGATGTTTATGTTGAAAAAAGAATTCTAAAACAGGATGATCCAAGACTAAAGCAACTGAACTTAACTGATACTTTTGAGGACTGGATAATTCGAGGAAACAATCAGACAGTGTTGATTTTATCGAAATGGTTTATACTATCAGGTACTCGCAACGAGGATCTGAAGAAAGGATCGCGAAATTTCAAAACTGGAGTAGAAGTAAAACCAAGTCAGTTGTCAATAAAAACCTACGGAAATGCGTTGAGTACGTTTGCTGGTACATGTACAAGCCGTCAATTTTATGTTCCAAATCCATCTGTAGGAGAATATTCTATTCTGTTGAATTTCCTGCTTGAAAAACTATGGCATATTGGCTATCGTCTGTCCAGTGTTCAAAATGGCATCTGTTCAGATGTTGAAATCGACCAGTCGGTTCAAGATATTGTTCATTTACAAACAGAACAAAGTTGCATTTACCGTTTCAAATTACGATGACTTTGTTTATGCCAAAAATTAAATACACAATATATACGGTTTAAGTTATCTTAGTAATCTTTCATTGAAGATATAATATTTCTATTATATGAAGAAAATTATACAGTGTGTCCCAGAATAAACCTTACAACCTTTGTGTGAAATTTTCTTGGGTTTAACGGATAGTTCGAAAGTATGTAAAGCTCGCATTTTATAGCTCATGAATTGAACTTTCAGATACCGTTTGTTTCATTTCAATCGGTAATGTACAACAAAAGTAATGGTTTTTCAAATAATTAAATGTAAAATTTTGTTGTCCAATTTCACGAGTTTTTAAGTTCCCCTTGAATGAAGCTCTATTGAGTATTGTCATTGATCTGTTCAATCAACCGTAACGGTGTTTACTTATTTACTACGCACATGCTTTCTTTTATCTATGCTGAAAAAATGAACAAATTTGATATATTTGACAGATATGATAAGTTTTCCAAGGTGACTCATTTTCATTCCATTCAGAAACACCCTTATACTTTATG